>CAUYSK010122038.1:0-47752 GCA_963575035.1 Avahi laniger
TTTGATCTTTTGGGATTTCAACATTTGAGGTTATGGTGTTTGGGACTGTGTCTTTTTGGATTATGATTGGCACTGTAATAAATGTAAAAATAATGAGCACAGAGAAACAGAGTGCTCTGAGAATTTAGAAGGAAAGACTAATCTGGACTGGAATCTCCAGGGAAGTGTAGGGTATGGTGGTGATGGCTGGAAGAGGAAAAGAATGATCTTCATTTTAAAAGTATGAAGCCAATAACATTCCAAACTTAAATCAAACAGAAAATGATGGTATAAGCAAGCCATCTAGAATTATAGAAGTAAATACCCAAAGAAACAGTTAAGAAAGTTCTTAAAAATTTAACTGTTGGAATTGGGAATGAGGAAGGGGACAGGGGACTGTGACTAAAAACTATGCCTATGTAGCCATTAAATATAATTGTGTTCTTTAAAAAAATTTTGAGAAAAATGGATCAAGCTAGGATATGAATAGGTGAAAAGAAGCTAGTTCTGCTCAATTCTGTTATGTTTAAAGTAAAACGCTTGACCACAGAGCTCAAAGTCCAGTGGGAGATGTGTTCCAGCTTGCAATGATGCCTGAGTGGCACAAGCACAGAGAGGCCCATTTTGTTCAGCTTTAGAGAAGAAATTGGATTTCAGAAGGCTGATAGAGGAAAGAGGTGAAAGCAATCTGGACATAGAAGAACAACATGAAAGAAGAAATGTCTCAGCAATGAGCATGGCAAATGGCCAGACCTTAAAAAGTTCAGCCTGGCTAGAGAAATATTCAGTTGAGAAATAACATTACAAAGGGAAAGTGGAGGCAGATTCCAATCTGAGAAGTTTGCCAATGCTGTGCTTTGCAGCCAACATTCCAGTCTGTGTTTCCTGTGGGTGCTGATCTGTCTCAGCCACGGATTGACCAGAAACTTAATCAAGAAGCTTCCACAATGAGACTATTGCAAACACTGCACCTCACCATCCATCACCCTTATATTTTTCCTGGTCTTTCTACCTCCAAGCTCCCAACCTATTTCTATCTACTCTTACCCTGGGGACTAAACAACTGCTGGAAAGAACATAAAGGCCTGACTGTTGGGATACCTGGGACCTTGTCCTAGCCCAGCCAATAATAATCTTTGTGACCTTACACAGCAAGAAAAGCCAAAAGCATATTTATCAAGTCCAATTCAAAGGTCAAAAACTACCAGGACTCCAGTAAAACCCGGGCCCACATTCCCACTGAGCAACAAATGGCTGGAGGTGAAGAGACCTACTTCTTCAAAATGAGTGGGAAGAGGTATCTGGTTTACAACAGTTGTTTCTGCCGTTCTTTCCTATTCCTAATATTGAAGCTATTGTCATTCATCCTGGCTTACACTTTTTCCTAGCAGGGAAACTTTTCTTTACAGTGGACTTGCTTAACTCATTAAATTTTATCATCTGAACCCTGATGGCATTTGAATTTGCTATTCTAACTCTATGATTTATGAAGTTCTATCATAAACTTTCTGTGCTGCAAATGAGAGCACTGACTAGATTAGTGGACCTCAGATTTTAGAGTACGTAGATAAACATATAGCTCCTCTGTCCTTTCAGCATGGAGAGAGATTCACTAATTCTACTGTTGGGGGATGGGCAGCACAGATTTTTAACAATACCCCAGGTATAATAAAAATTGTAGATGTCCTACCCAGATTCCCCAGCTACTGTGAGTACTAGTCATTCATGGCTCCTGGCTGCTCCCTACTATGGAAAATTGCCTTTTGTGCTTTCCAAGGAAATAGGTTCCCTCCCACAGATCAGCCTATAGCCAATGATACGGGTAAAAAGGCTTTCCTTTTATCTAAATGCAGGATAATTTATGATGATATTTATGATCCAGGCTTCCCCTTTTCCTAAATCAGGCAAGAATAAACTTGAACCAAAAATACATCTTTGATTGTGTCTTTCCCACTTCCCTCCCTCTCTTATACACATTTTCTCAAAAAGCACACAAATACAATCCCTGTCTCAAATGCTGTTTCCAATGAATCTGACCTGAAAGAGTTATCAGCAGTGGTTCCAGGAAGCAAACCTAGAGAAAAAATGCTGAAGTTGGATCACCCACTAGCTGGCTGGATCCCATCTCAGGTAGCAGAGTATTGATAGTCCCTGGAATGATGTTACAGGACTCTTATTAAAACTTTCACAAAGGGGATGATGTCAGCAAGAATGCAGACTAGGAAGCTACAGGTTCTCCTTCCCCTCAAGAAATACCAAGTTAACAACAATATATGGACTGGAATACTTCTTTGAGACCTCTAGAGACCCATTGAGAAGCTACAGCACTCAGGCCAATATAAAAACAAGAAGGAATTCCAGTGAAAGGAGTAAGAAACTTCATGGCATTTTCCACATCCATCTGTGCCCCTATATCTATGCAATACAGTGTATGCCACTGGGAAGAAGCTTCCCATACCAGGCCTTCTTCCTCAGGACAGAAATGAATGGATTGTGTGTCTATCATTCTGGCTTGTCTGGAGGCTGCCAGAGGGACTGATTTCTGGCTGGCCAGACTCAGAGCATTTAGGGACCAGCAGCAGAATTTGAAAGTCATTGAAAACAGGCAAGCCCTACTACATGCTAGAGCTGCAGTTCAATAGGCTTACACCAGGGGGAACAAGAGATCAGAAATGGTTTGACAGTTCCTCCTACAACCTTCAGTAGAGATGATTAGTGAAGGTCTTTCCCTGCATGAAACCAGCATGTAAAGACTTGGAGAAAAGGTTGTTTTTCCAGATGCCCATATCCCAGCAAAAAGATCATAAGTTATACAAAGAAACTAGAAAACATGGCCCAAAGGATCAAAACAAAACTCCAGAAATTGACTCTAAAGAAATGAAGATCTATGAGCTGCCTAACAGAACATAAAACTGTCATAAAGATCCCCAATTAGCTAAATAAACACAGACAACTAAATAAAAATTAGGAAAATGATTCATGAACAAAATGAGAATATGAACAAAGAAATGAACCAAAAAAAAATTCTGGAGCTGAAAAATAGAATAACTAAACTGAAAAATTCACTAGAGGAGTTTAACAGCAGATTTGATCAGGTAGAATAAAGAATGAGTGAACTTGAAAGCAGGTAATTTGAAATCAAATCAGAGGAACAGAAAGAATAATTAAGAAAAGTAAAGAGAGCTTTAAGGGACCATCAAGCAGATCAATATATTCATTATGAAAATACCAGAAAGAGAAGAGGGGAGCAGAGAGCTTCTTTGAATAAATAATGGCTAAAAACTTCCCAAGTCTGATGGAAGAAAAGGAAATACAAAGTCAGGAAGCTTAATGAACTCCAACTAAAATAATACAAAGCGAATGACACCAAGACACATTATGATAAAACTACCTAAAATGAAAGACAAAGAATCTTGAAAGCAGCAAGAGAAAAACAATTCATCATTTACAAGGGAACTTCCACAGAGTATCAGTGGATTTCTCAGCACAAACTTTGCATATATCATTCCACTCCCTTCTGGCCTGCAAAATGTTGGAAAAAAAAAAAAGCTATCAGCAAAGAATACTATATCTAACTATATCTATATATATCTATACTATATCTGTCTTTCAAAAATGAAGGAGAAATTAAGACTTTTTCAGATGAACAAAAGCTGAGAACGTTCATTACCACTTGTCTACTTTGTTGTAGACCTACCCTACAAGAATTGTTAAAGTGAGTGCTTCAAGTTAAAATTAAAGACATTAGACAGAAACATGAAGCCAAATGAAAATATAAGGTTCTCTGATAAAGGTAAATACATGGACAAGTATAGTAACCTAGTAAATACTAGAAACTGAATTTGATAGCATATTAAAAGGATTATACATCATGACCAAGTGGGATTTATTTATGAAATGCAAGGATTATTCAATAAGTGAAAATCCATGTAATATGCCACTCTAATAGAAGAATAAAAATGATGTTATCATATCAATGGATACAGAAGAGGAATTTGACAAGATTCAACATCCTTTCAAGATATTAAACAAACACTTACCGAACTAAGAATAGAAGGAAACTACCTCAACATAAAAACAGCCACTTATGAAAAAGCCACAGCTAATATCATACTTAATGATGAAAGACAGAAAGCTTTTTCTCTAAGATCAGGAGCAAGGAAAGGATGCCTATCCTTGCTTTTCCTATTTAATGTAATATTTGAAGTTGTACCCAGAGTAATCAGGCAAGAGAAAGAAATAAAAAGCATCCCAATTGGAAAGTAAAATTATCTTTAGTCACAAATGACATGATTTTATGTGTAAAAAACACTAAAGATGCTACCAAAAAACTTTTAGAATAACCAAATTAATCAATGTTGCAGGAGACCAAATGCAAGAATGATATGCATATACCACACTTTGTCAATCCATTCATGAATTAACAAAATGTGGTATGTGTATATATCATGCAATACTACTCAGCCATAACAAGGAATGAATTAATGTCTTTTGCAGCAATTTGCATGGAACTAGAGACCATTATCCTAAGTGAAGTATCTCAAGAATAGGAAAATAAACACCACAGTACTCTCTAATAATTTTGAACTAATTGATGGACACACATGGGCACAGAAAGTAGTAAAAAATCATTGAAAATCAAGGAGGAGGAGGGGGAAGTGGGGAGGGGTAAAAACCTCCCTAACAAGTACAATGAATACTATATGGGTGATGGGCACACTTACAGCCCCGACTAAAGCATCATAAAAGTTATCTATGTAACAAAAACATTTGTACCCCCTTAATACTTTGAGATTTTAAAAAAACATTTAAAAAGAAAAAAGTGGACATGAATACTATAGACCAAATGGACCTAACAGACATATGCAGAATATTTCCTCCAATAGCAACAGAATATACATTCTTTTCATTAGCATACAGAACATTCCCCAGGATAGATCATATGTTTGGCCACGATACAATACTTAACAAATTCAAGACGACTGAAGTAATATCAAATATCTTTTGCAACCACAATGGTATGAAAGCAGAAATCATTAACAAGAAGAAATTGCAAGTATCACAAATATTTGGAAATTAAACAACCAAGGGGTCAAAGAAGAAATTAAAAGAGAAATCAAAAAATATCTTGAGATAAATGGAAATACACTATACCACAACTTACAGAATACAACAAGAGCAGTTCTAAGAGGGAAGTTTATAATAATAAACACCTACATTAAAAAAGAGACTTCGAACAAACAACCTAACTTTGCACCTCAAGCAAGGCACTAGAAAAAGAACAACAAACTGAGGCCAAAGTCAACAGAAGTAAATAAAAAGGTCAGGGCAGAAATAAATGAAATAGAGATTAATAAAACAACAGAAAAGGTCAATAAAACTGAGAGTTGGCTTCTCAAAGAGAAAAAAAACCTGATAAACCTTTAGCTAGACTAAGCAACAAAAGAGAAGCCTCAAATAAACTTATAAATTAAAAAGGAGATATTACAATTCAAAGAATCATAAGATATGAAGAATCATAAGAAACTACTCTGAACATCATACATAAACAACCTAGATAACCTTAAAGAAATGGATAAGTTTCTAGAAACATATAACCTACCAAGGCTCCAATCATGAAGAAGTGGAAAATGTGAACAGACCAATAATGAGTAAGGAAATTGAATCAGTAATCAAAAGATTCTCAACAAAGAAAGCTCAGGACCTGATGACTTCACTGCTGAATTCTATCAAACATTCAAAGAAGGGTTAACACCAATCCTTCTCAAACTCTTTCAAAGATTTCAAGAGGAGAGAACCCTTCCAAACATATTTTATGAGGCTATCATGACCCTGACACCAAAGCCAAATAAGGACATTGTAAGAAAAGAAAACTACAGTCCAATACCTCTGATGAGCATAAATGTATGAGCATATTTTGTTGAGGGTTTTCCTCAAGAAAATATTAGAAAACCAAATTCAACAGCACATTAAAAGGCTCATACACTATGATTCGTGGGATTTATCCCAGGAATGAATGGATGGCTCAACATGAGCAAATTGACAAATGTGTTTCACCATATTAACAGAATGACTTAAAAATCATATGATCATCTCAATAGATGCAGAAAAAGCATTTGACAAAATTCGACATCCTTTCTTGGTAAAAAGGTCCCAAGAAATTAAGTACAAGAGGAAGGCACCTCAAACAATGAAAGCCAAATATGGGAAGTCCATTAACTAGCATCATATTAGATGGTGAAAAGCTGAAAGTTTTCCTCTAAAGAACAAGATGAGGATGTCCACTTTCACCACTTTTATTCAGTACAGTACTAGAAGTCCTAGCCAGAGCAATTAGACAAGAAAGGAAAAAAAGACATCTGATTTGAAACGGAAGAAGTAAAATTGTCTGTTTGAAGATGTCATGGTCTTATATGTAAAAAGCCCTGAAGACTCCACCAAAAAACTGTTAAAACTAAAAACAAATTCAGTTAAGTTGTAGGACATAAAATCAAGTTACAAAAATTGGTAGTGTTTCTATACATAAATTGTCTGAAAAAGAAATCAAGAAAACAATTCCATTTACAATACCTACAAAAAATAAAATACTTAGGAATAAATTTAACAAAGGTGGTGAAAGATCTGTACACTAAACACTGATGAAAGGAATTGAAGACAAGTAAATGGGGAAATGGCCCATGTTCACGCATTAGAAGAGTTAATATTCGTAAAACGTGTATACCACCCAAAGTGACCTACAGATTCAATGCAATCCCTATCAAAATACCAATGACATTTTTACATAAATAGAAAAAACAGTCCTAGAATTCACAGGAACCAGAAAAGACTCTTAAGCAAAAAGAACAAAGCTGGAGGAATCATACTATCTGACTTCAAAATATACTATAAAGCTTTAATAATCAAAAAAGCATAGTACTAGCATAAAAACTGACAAATAGACCAAAGGAACAGATGAGAGAGCCTAGAAATAAATCCATTCATTTAAAGTCAGTGGATCTGCAACAAAGGTGCCAAGAATACTCACTGGAGAAAGGACAATCTCATCAATAAATGGTGCTGGAAAACCTGAATATTCACATGTAGAAGAATAAAATTGGACCTTTATCTCACACAATGTACAAAAACCAACTCAAAAGAGACTATAGACTTAAATGTGAGACCTGAAACTAAAAAACTATTAGACAAAACCATAGGGAAGAAGCATCTTGGCATTGGTCTAGGGGCAATAAATTTTTGGTTGCCAAAAGCACAGGCAACAAAAGCAAAAATAGACAAATAGATTGTATCACACAAAAAAGCTTCTGTATAGCAAAGGAAACAATCGACAGACCAAAGAGACAATCTACAAAGTGAGAGAAAATAATTGCAAACCATATATAAGGGGTTAATATAAATATACAAGAACTCATGTAACTCAATAGCAAGAAAACCACCGAATTAAAAATTGGTCAAGGGCCCTGAATAGACATTTCTCAAAAGACGACATGCGAATGGCTAACAGGTATATGAAAAAATGCTCAACATCACTAAGCATCAGGAAAACGCAAATTAAAACCACAATAAGATATTACCTCACACCACCTCTTAGAATGTCTACTATCAAAAAGAGAAAAGGTAAGTGTTGTCAACGACGTGGAGAAAAGGGAACCTCATACACTATTGGTAGAAATGTAAATTAGTACAGTCAAATGGAAAACAGCATGAAGGTTCCTCAAAAAATTAAAAATAGAACTACCATGTGATCTAGCCATCCCACTCTGGGTATATACCCAAAGAAAACGAAGCCAATATGTGGAAGAGATTCCTGCACTCTCATGCTCATCACATTTTTCCAACAGCCAAGGTATGAAGGCAACTCAGGTGTCCATGATTAGATGAATGGATAAAGAAAATGTGGTATATATACATAATGGCATACTATTCATCCTTAAAAAAGAAGGAAATCCTGTCATTTGCAATGACGTGGATGGACATGGACAGCCATCATACTAAGTGAAATAAGCCAGGAACAGAAAGACAAATACCAAATGATTTCATTTATACATGGAACCTAAAAAAGTTTAACTCATAGAAACAGAGAGTGGAATGGTGGTTGCCAGGGCTGGGGGAGCAAAGGGGAGGTATTAGTCAAAAAATATAAAGTTTCAATTAGACAGGATAAAGAGATCTATTGTACAACATGGTGACTATAGTTAATTATATCACACACTTAAAAATTGCTGAGTAGATCTTAAATTTCTCACCACAAAAAAATGATAAGTATATGAGGTGATGGATGTCAATTGGCTTGACTTAATCATTTCACATAGATCAAAACATCACATTGTGCACTGTAAATATATATAATTTTTGTCAGTTCTTTCTCAATAAAGCTAGGGAGATAACAGAACACTGAGGAAGAGTTTGTTCATGATAGTTGACAATGTTAATGTACCACCATCTCATTCACTGAGTATTTCATGTGTGTTGCCTAATCAACTAGATTGGACATTCTCTCAGGGGGAACCTACTTCTTCTGTATATCCATTTCATAGTGTATATAACAGTTCAAAGCATATAGATCATGTTCAAAAATTCTGGTTGTGGCTCATGCCTGTAATTGCAGCACTTTAGAAGCCAAGGCAGAAGGATCACTTGAAGGCAGCAGTTCAAGACCAGCCTGTCTCTACCAAAAATAAAAAAACATTAGCCAGGTGGAACATTCCTGTAGTCCCAGCTACTCGGGAGGTTGAGGCAAGAGGATTGCTTGAGCCCAGGACTTGGAGGTTACAGTGAGCTATGATCGTGCCACTGCACTCCAGCCTGGGTTACAGAGCAAGACCCTGTCTCAGAAAAACCTCTGATTGAATAATTGACCAATAGGGAGACCTGGACAAGGCTCCCAATTCACTGTCTAAAGACAGGAAACCCTTTCATTCCATATATGATAGTAGAAGTGATTGTAAGTGTAAGTAAAGTCTGCTAATTAATCTGATCATGTGATCATCTGTTATTCTATGAGGGCTATATTTTGCTGGCATCTATGGCCTCTGACAGAGTTATACCAGAAATATAAAATGGCTGACATTAATGATCAAAGCAAAGAATGACCCTTGGGTCTGTATGTGATGATTATACACTGTCGGTAGGTATTTACAACCTAACAGAAAAATAGTCCATCAGAAATAGTTCATCATAGTCCCAAGTGAAGCCATGGGAAATAAAAAAGGGGGAGTTGCAGAATGTTGAATGTTGGTGGTACTTACTCTCAGCCCTCAGACACGTAGGAAAGCTCTCCGCATCACGTTTTAAAACAAAATAAAGTTTTCTACATACATACACAATCTTTAAAAAAAAAAAACTAATGAAAATACACACTTTGTCTAGTGGCTGGTTAGCTCACATGGTATCAGCACATTGCTAACCAATCCTTCAGTTTGATCACTCACTTACACAACTGCTATTAAATAACTACTTTATAAAAAGCATTCAGGCCGGGCGCGGTGGTTCACGCCTGTAATCCTAGCTCTCTGGGAGGCCGAGGCGGGCGGATTGTTTGAGCTCAGGAGTTCGAAACCAACCTGAGCAAGAGTGAGACCCTGTCTCTACTAAAAATAGAAAGAAATTAATTGAACAACTAAAAATATATAGAAAAATTAGCCGGGCATGGTGGTGCATGCCTGTAGTCCCAGCTACTCGGGAGGCTGAGGCGGAAGGATTGCTTGAGCCCAGGAGTTTGAGGTTGCTGTGAGCTAGCCTGACGCCATGGCACTCACTCTAGCCCTGGCAAAAGAGTGAGACTGTCTCAAAAAAAAAAAAAAAAAAAAAAGCATTCAGTTTGTTTCCCTGAAGTACATCCAAAAAACCAAGTAAAATAAAACATGCTCATTAATAGCTACAAAGGCAGTTTGTCATGAGTTCCTTGACATTCAGAGCATAATGCACTGGGAAATTAAGATAAAGTATAAAAACAGAAGTGGTATTTAAATTTGTCTTGAAAACGTAAGATTTTAGCAAAGAAAAAGAGTCAAACCCTGCTAAGATTTTGCCTCTTAAACTAGTTAGTTGCTTTTCAAATTTACTCTAGTGATTGCTAGATAAAGAGCAGTGAGTAAGAACAAACCCATCCCCACTACTGGATCAGCAGTTCAAAACACAAATCCAGCTGATGGTGGACCAAAGCTGCCATAGTTACACAAAGAGTAGCACCTGCGTGGAAATGAAGGTATCAGCTACATGAGAGAACGTCTGGCAGCGAATCCACTCCTTCCACTGGTGCAGCACCAGACCCTGCACTGAGAAACCTTCAAAGTCCTTCGATGGCAGGGGAAGGCATTTAAGGCAGGAGGTGCAGCACAGGCAGTTAAATGCAGAGGTTGTGCGCCCTTGATTTTGTAGCCTTAGAAAACCGAGCAATTCCATTACTACTAACAATGTAGGCAGAGAAGCAAAGACAGGAGTGCTTTGCTTTTGAAGAGAAATCCCCACAGGAAAGCTGCTTTGCTCTGCGTAGGTAGAAATAGACAAAGAATTGCAAGAAAACAGTCACATTCTCTAACACTTTTATCTCCTTGCTGCCTAGCAACTTTCCTAGGTAGAGTGTGGAGAGGAAAAATTCTCATGAAAGGCTAAGAATAAGCAGGCACCATGTCTGCAGTGTCATGGAACACCACCTCGGAAGAGCTGCCTCGTGAGAGAGCAGCCACGCCTGGCCAATACTGTTTACCTCTTCATGCACAGTCTGACTTTGGGTTGATTTTTGGGGCTTCCTCCTTGGGCTGCCAGGAGGTGGAGGAAAGCTGCGTTATTTGGTTTCAAATTGAGCAACAGCAAGCTTGATAGCATTGATTTCCACCACCTCCTCACTCTAGTATCTCAACGTGACGGTCCTTGTTTCTGCTGATGCCAATCCAGTGACAGGGAGAGCAGCTTGCTCCCTCTGTCATGTGCTCCTCCAGCTCCTAGAAAGAGTATCCTGATCTTAAACCAAAATTTGCCTTTCAGAGATCCTGGGAAAACAGTAATGCAAGACAGGAACAAGGATAATTGAATAGAAAATATTCCCCTCAGCAGAGATCAGAAAAATCCACTAACTACAAAGTGGGATTTTAAAAAATACCTAAATCCAAAAAATACATGTATCTAGAGATATTGTACAGAATTTCTGATTTTTAGATCTAATAGATTAAAAAGTGTAGAGTATTAGAAAATTAACATTAACAAGGATGATTTAATAGAGATCTATATGTGCACAAGTAACTTTCTATTCTTTAGAAAAATAGACATTTACAAATGTTTCTGGAACAAAATTTATTTAGGTATCAGATTACTGACATTCGTTTAAGACTTACAGTTTTGAAAATTTAGTTATGCTCTGCTTTAAATATGGAAGTAAGTGAAAACAAAAATATACATATACCAACCACTTGGAAATTTTAACAACAAAAAATTCTTGATTCAGAAAAAAAACCCTGAAGTTAGTGACTTTTCAGAAATAAACAATGAAAATATTACTAAGAATAAGCATGTGTTACCTGTGTGTCAAACACTATTTTAATTACTTTATATTTAATCTCATAATAATATTATGAGGTAGTTGCTGTTTCTTCATTTTTCAAGTGAGGAAACAAAGGCATATAGAGGTCAAATAATTTGCCCAAGGTCATACAGCTAGTAAGGGGCAGAGTCAGAATTTGAACCCAGGCAACCTGGTTACAAAGCCAACAATCTTAACCACTACAATGTATGACTTCATAAAAACATGGCCAAAGCCATAGAAGAAAATTTATACTCTTAATAGATTTTTATATTTTAAAAAATGGATTAGTTAACCCAAGATTGCAACACAATGCCAGCCTTAGTAAATGAGCCAATTGCCTCCTTCTATACTGTCTAGAGAGGAGAAAAACAGAAGAAAGGAAAAGAAAACTGGAAGCTGTATTGTCCTGGCTGAGGATTTGTAAGTGTCTATGTTGATGGTGTCAAGGTGAGAGGTGCAGATCCGTGTACACACACAGGCACAAGGTAAAAATTGGTTGGAATCATGGCTTTGACTAGCAAGGCCACAATTATATCATCAGTGCACATTGAGTCAAAATTATTATTCCTGAGCATATTGAGTCAAAATTGAGTTCTAAGTGATTACGTCCTCTCTGTAAATGGGAATTGCTGGGACTCAGGGGTTAAGAGTCCATGCTGTGGTGTCAGACCTTGAATCTGTGGCTTGGCCACCTGCTAATTTTATGACCTTGGTAAACTTACTTAACCTCATTTTCCTCTTATATAAAATGGCAAAAACGACAGCCACCACCAACCCTACCATCTCCCAGGGCTGTTGTATGGGCTAATTAATTAAAAAGCACTTGTGATGGTACCTGGCTCAGATAACTCCTTCTCTCATTTCCTGTGCGTTCTATACACATACAGCACTGGAATGTAAGAGATGATACTAGCAGACCAAAAATTGAAGAATACCAAACCTCCAAAGTCATAAAGCCAGCAGAAATAAATTGTCAGAGGAAACTGTAAGACTCAGATTATCTGTAATAATGGGCTAGGATATGGACAAGCTCTCTTGAAAACAAAGCAAAAACAAACCTTGAATCTCTGGTTAAATGCTAAAAAAAGAAATGCATCCCTTTCTTAAATGTAACAGGAGCTAATAACATAGCTATAATGGAAGTTACCAGAACAAAAGGAACTCCAGAGGTAAATCAGCATAGAAGCCACTTTTGTCTGGAGGGGATTTGTTGCTCCCACCAGACTTGAACGTGCATGTGAATGACTTCTGGCTGGAAGAGGGACATGTGTCAACACCCAGACCCACACAAGGTGGTGAGTCTAATAGGAGACTCTCCCCTCGATAAACTGAGGCCTGAAGGTGAGAATGAAGCAGATGAACCCAGGCCTCCTGTGAGATTTTACATCCTAGGTGGTCCCAGAACTGAAGCCTTGAACTAGGATTAGGGTGGTCCAGGACTGGATTTGCCCTCAGGTCCCTAGCAGAAGCAAACTCAGGTACTCTCTGAAGGGCTATAACTTTTTTCTAATTACCCACTTGTTCCTACAGATATTTCCAAGGCAATAGTCAATAATCAATGATAAGGACGCACATTAAAAACAAATCACCATGAAGGGAAAAAACATTAGGTGTGCACGCACACACATTCATGTACACACACACCCCAGATTTGGACTGACTGTAAGAAAACTCTATTATATTTAAAGAAATATAAGAGATATGCTTGAAAACATTTGCAAGGAACAGGAAACTATTACGAAGTGATCTAGTAAATGAGAAAGAATCAAATAGAACTTATAGAATTAGAAAAATGTCATAATCAAAGTTAAAAACTCAAACTTTAAAGAAACCTAGCCACACGGACCAGCTGAGGATCGCTCCTCGCCGGCCAGGCTAGGACTGGACAGAGAGGCTTCGTGAGGGTGGTCTGTGGAGGAGGTGCTATCACCCCATAGAAAGGCTAAATTAAAAAGAAACTCAGTGAATAAGTTAATAGCAGATCAAGCACATTCGAGAAGTGGGGTTGGGGGCAGGAGCAAAAGAAGTTGTCTAGAACGTAGCCTCAAGAGACAAACAGAAAATGCAGAAGAGACAGTAAGAAGCACAAGGCACAGAGGTAAGGTCAAAGGCATTCAACTGCCGTCCTGGAAAAAGAGTGGGACACAGACCAGATCTACAGAGACAATAGCTGGTTGGGCACAGTGGCTCACGCCTGTAATCCTAGCACTCTGGGAGGCTGAGGTGGGAGAATTGCTTGAGGTCAGGAGTTTGAGACAAGCCTGAGCAAGAGCGAGACCCCGTCTCTACTAAAAAGAGAAAAATTAGCCCAGTGTGGTGGTGGGACCTGTAGTCCCAGCTAATTGGGAGGCTGAGGCAGGAGGATCGCTTGAGCCCAGGAGTTTGAGGTTGCTGCGAGGTAGGCTGACACCACGGCACTCTAGCCCAGGCAACACAGTGAGACTCTATCTCAAAAATAATAATAAAAAAATAATAAAAATAAATAATAAAAAAGAGATAATAGCTGAGAATTTTTCATAACCAATCCAGATTCAAGGAGCTCAATGTATTTCTATCAGAATAAATGAAAATAAGCCCATGCCTAGATACAGCGTAGTGAAACTGCTAAAAACCAAAGACATGGAGAACACTCCTAAATGAAGTCAATGAAAAAAATCAACAGATTTTCTTCAAAAAAGTGTCAGATTCACAGCCACAGGACAGATAATGGTGGAATGATCTTTTTAGTAGGTGGAAGATAATTGTTAACCTAGAATTCTATTCCCAATAAAAATATTTCTAGAACAAGGGTGAAATGAAGATATTTTCATACAAACATAAACAGAGTTTTTCCATTCAAATAAAGGAAAAGTTTTAACAGATGCCCCTCAGGTCAAAGTATTAATAGAAATGATTCAAAGTGGAAGATAAAAGATGTGAGAAGGGTTTGTACGTTCACCTAGAGATTGAATGCATAAAATCCATCCTATGGGTTTGAAATATAGAAATAAAATATATGACAATAGCATATAAATTGAAAGAGGGATATATAGAGTAAAATATTTCACAGTCACTGCATTTTCCAGGATGACAAAGTTACCAATTAACTTTAAACTTCAATATATGCTGTAAATTCTAGGATAACATCTAAGAGGAATGGAAAAAGAATGGAGACTGTCTAAACCAGTGGAGAAAAAATAGAATTATAAAAAAACTGAAAAATGCAAGAAAGCAGAAAAATACAACAAAACAGGATAAGCACAAAACAGAAAATGTTAGATTTAAACCCAAATCAGACAGTGATGACAATCTAATTAAAACATACAAAAGAATAAGGAAGATCTCTATAAGATGATACAGGGGGGCTTTCAGGCTATATTTTTAAGTGAAAAAGGTACAAAAAAATGTATACCATCTTTTGTATAAGAAAAAAGAAACAGGGAGATAACAGATTTATATTTGCAAAATAAAACAAAATATAAATGAACTAAAATTAGCTAAGAGTGGAAGAGGCTGGTATTCATGGGGGGAAAGGGATAGGAAATGGAATGAGACTTCTGAGTATATCTTCTTCCGTAGTTTTAACTTTTTAACAATGTTAATGTTTTATGTATTCAAAACTAAAATAGAAAACAAGAATGGGAAAAACCCTACAATCGAAATCCAACAGATACAAAAGAACCAAGCTATATATCAAGCAGAAGGAAAACAATTAATCTAAATAACTTCTGAACACAGTACTCTGACAATATGCCCTCAGTAGAATACAGTTTAGTCTAAGGACAAAAGAAAATTGCAAAGAAATCTTAAACTTGGCTTAGTAAGTTTGTTGTTGGTGAAGCAGTTATGAAATATTTTGAATTCATGGCAGGACTGAGCAATGTATTGCTGGGAACCTAGATTCTCACTGTGGGAGAAGAGAGGTACAAGTATGGAGTGTGGGCAGGAAATGTGATGTTGCAGTGGAATCGGAGGTATCGTCAGCATAAACTCGATTCATGATTAATCTTAGTTTTTCCCACAGAAAATCTAGGACCTAGAAGCAATTAAATCTCCATACCAAGGAACACACCTAGAGTCTGGATTTTAGTTTCTAAATACCATTCCCCACTACAAAGGAGAAATGAACTGATCACAGGGCTCTTTTCCTGAGACAGAGAAAGTACAAGGAAGACCTCACACCAGTGTAAAGACGTGCTCAAAAACTGGTGGGTGCTATCAAGAAGACACAGGATCCCTCAACACGGGAGCCTGAAAGAGCTCTCAGTGGCCAAATCTAGGAAAATTTAAACTTCAAAATGAATAGTGACAGGAGTGAATTATAACACTGAACAAACAAAAAAATTCATGAATCAATACTGATACTAATAATTTCCTTTAAAGAGGATGAGCCAAAGGAAAGAGAAAGGAAAGCTCTTTCTTGGAGTAGAATGCCAACTAATAAGTATTTAGAAGCAATAGTAGAAACATTCTTTTGCAGCCAGTAAAAAAAAAAAAGTCACCAAAGAATAAAATACTGGGTAAGAGATTGGTGGGAGGCAGAAGGTGGAGAAATCTGACAGGCACCACCTTAAGCAAGTGATCAAATTTTAGTATCACTAACAATGGTGCCAGTGGTATCATGCACCCCTAATATAGTAACACCACACTGATAAGAACACAACCTCATCTAGTATGTATTAATAGTATTCCTGCCAGAAATGGTTGCCTAGACCTGATCATGAAAGGGGAGTCAGATAAATCCACATGGAAAGACATCCGGTAAAACAACCGAGTTGAATTTTTTAAACAAAAAGAAAAAAAAAGAAAAGAAGAAATGCCATGAAAAACTAAAGAAAGAAAAAGAAAAGGAAAGAAAAGAGTCTGCGGTCCCATCTTACGTTATGGGACATTACAGGAGACTTAAGAGTAAATGAAAATTAAATGCAGTTCATGACTTTTGGTTGGATCCTGGGTAGGGGGGAATATTTAATAAAAGACCTTATTGGGATAATTGGGGAAATCTGAATATGGACTGTATATTAGATGATAATACTGTGTCAATGTTAAAATTGACACAGTAGAGTGGGTAATTATATTGCAGTAAGAAAAGGTCCATGTTCCTTGAGAGATAGTCAACTCTCATACAGTTCGTAGAAGTATATATATATATATATGTATATATACACATATATTTATGAATTTTATGTATATCTACTTAGGCATTTGTATACACACATTTATAGAGAGAATATGGCAAAATGTTAATAATTGGTGAATCTAATTGGTGCTTATTCTTGCAAATTTTCTATAGATTCAAAATTTTTCAAAATAAAGTTGATTTAACTTTTTATGAAAAATAAAATTTAACTGAAAATTAAGTTAACTAAAAATTTAACTGAAACATTTATGCACTTAAAAGGCAAAGTTTGTTATTAAAAAATCCAACTGTATGCAGTTTATTTGTAAGAGCCACATTTAAGCCGAAGGATACTAAAAGATTAAAAATAAACAAGGTTAAAAAAAGAAAGCTGGGGTGGCTCTATAAATATCGAAAAAAATTTTTAAACAAAAGGCATCACCAGAAAAAGAGGATTAGCTCAATGATTTTTCAAAAAGTTCAACTTGCCAAAAAAATACTAGAAAATTCTTATTTGTGCCTAAGAAAATGGCTTCAATATAGAAAACAAAGCTGACACATCTATACAGAGAAATAGAAAAATCTGCATTCAGAAGGAGAGATTTTAACCTAACTCTCAGTTAATGAAGAACCAAGCAGCCAAAGTGGCATTCAAATGAGAGAAGGAAAATGCAGACATGCCAGGACCTGAATTTTAGCATCCACGGATACCCTCTGAAATATTGTTAAAGGATGTTCTCTTGCCAAAGAGAAAAATAAATCCAAAAGACATGGAATACAAAAAACAATGGCAATCAAGAAGGCAATAACACATCCTCTAAGAATTCTTTATTGCAGAAAAAAATAGCCCCAGAACTGAAATTATCTTTTATTTATTATTATTATTTTTTATTTTTTACATAAGAGACAGGTCTCACTCTATTGCCCAGGCTGAGTACAGTGGCATGATCATAGCTCACTGCAGCCTAGAACTTGTGTTCTCAAGAGATCCTTCAGCCTCAGCTCCCCAGGCAGCTGGGACTATAGGCACTCACCACCACGCCCAGCTATAACTGTATCTGAGATTATTTTAACGTAAGAGATAGAAAAAATACAGGAAAAAGAAACTGAAAGCATGCAAGTGTTCTTACGTCACGCAAGATGAAACTATACATTCTGATTAATTTTAGAGGATAAAAAATGTTTAGATATATGTCAAAAATTTATTGTTTCTGAACCACTAGAGTAAAAAAAAGAAACAATAAAAGCAAACAAATGAATTGAACAACAACAGGAAAGGAAAAAACAAGAACACAATAAACATAGTGAAATATGGCATGTCAATCTAGCATGTCAGTGACTACAACAGAAGTCTTTCATAAATGGAAGTAAAGCTATGGGCCATTTACAAGAGATACCCCTAAAATAATACATTAAAGTCAAACAGATAAAATAACAGAAAAAATGCTACCTAGCAGATGAGTGTGATAATGTCAATAGCTGCTTGAACTCTATTTTTGTCTGCTATTACCAAGAGAAAACAAAGAGGGATATTTTTATTATTTAAAAATCACAATCCACAAAAACAAAGTCATAGTAATCACAAAGAGTTAACGCAATTTTCCCAAAACTCCAAAGTACATAAAGGAAAAAGCCTTGTAAAAACATAAGGTGGAGAAAATCCATAACCACAGCAGGTCCACACCCTTAGAATCCACTCCCATACTTATTCTCCAGGTTTCTCCTCATATATTAGCAGTCCTGCAATTCGCTTAGTGCATGAGTTATTTCTTCCCGGATCGTAGTATGTGCCAGTCCCTGCAGCGCGTTGAGAACTCGCCCTAGTTACAGGGCTCAGGGTTCAACTTGCCAAAAAATATTAGAAAGGGAGAGTTGTGGTGGGTCTTAGAGACAGTGAGCATCCCCTTCCAAGGCATACCCCAAGAGAGGTGATGACAAGGTTTTCAAGCAAAAGGTGGCCAGACTCTTCAGATATTAGAGGGCAAAGAACTTCCACTGCCAAGGGAAGCCCCCAGTGACTTGGAGTTTCAAGATTGTCAGTTTTATCAGAATCCAATCAGATATTTCAAGTTTCAGAATGCTATTCTGTTCCTGTCAATGCCCTAAACTTTAACATGAGATACTTGGCAACACTGAGAATTTAACAATCATGATTCAACAACCCACACCATTAAATTCTGTATCTTATTTTCAGCAAGATCAGCTCTGTGGCCCTAAGAAATAAACAATTCTTTTAGCGCTGAAATAGAAGATCTCTGGTTTTTAGACCATGACTTGAGCTGAGCGTTAAAGGACCCGAGCCTGTCATTTTCCCTCTGTAAATACTCTAGTAAACTCAGGAAGATCCACCCTGCATCACAGCCCGTGTAGTCATCATTACTGCCATAACAATCAAGCCAAGCAGTTGCTTGGGATTCCAAGGAGTTCACTTCCTTGACATTTCATGACAATTACCCACAAGTGACAGCTTGATTAATTGTGACACCACTGTATGCCATAGATTACTTGCATCCCATTTCCCACTGGCAAGCAGCTGAGCACTATACTTAAACCCAAACAAATCCCCAAAAATCCACGTGTGTGTGTGTATGTGCTCTTGGGAGGGTCTGTCTTATGGGACAACACTCTATACCAATTCTGAATCAGCTAGGGGCCAGGCAGGAGAGAAACTCCCTAGCAATTTGAAACGAGAAGGTTTAGCATGAAGAACTACTTAAAGGGAGTATATACTAATAGATAAAGAATACTCGAGGGCTGAGAAGAGGAGCCAAGGAAGGAACAAACTGGGAGGGGCCGCTCCTTCACGAGGCTGGGAGTCAGACCTCCTTTGAGAAGTGGGTGGGAGTTGGTCCAAACTCAGGGAGCTGAGGCAGGTTGGTGGCCAGGAAGCCTCCCACCAGGTGCCGCAGGCAAGCACACAGGCTGGGGACTGGCAATAAAACTTGCTAAAGAGTAAATGCCACCTGGTGTCCCACATATATGCTGCTGGCAACCATGGAGCAAGCAGAAATAGGTGCACACTAAAAACAGGAAGAGAGCCTCCTTCCTCCTGCAGTGTCCCTCCGGCACCCTCTACTGACAAAGTTTAACATTATGTTGGATGGCAAAGAAATGTTTATAGTTAGCTCCATTATCAAGGCAATGAAGGGTGGACTTGGAGGTGAGAGTTAGTAAATCAATAACTGTTTAACTTATTCACCACTCATTGCGCTTTTCCTTCAACTAGCTCCACAGCCTGGACAGTAACCTGAACCCTCATTCCCAGTGGGGCTGAGCCCTGGGCAGTGCTGTCTGGGAACCTTTGCTCTGGGCACAGTAGTCCAAGGACAGACCCCAGGGCAAGCCCCGAAACCTTCCATCCGCATTTTTCTGAATCCTCCTTGGGCAACAGTGACGCCCAACTCTCCCTTGATAGTTTCGTCAATTACTCCAGCCCACGATAGGTTTTGTTGTTATTCATTTTTGCCTACTGTCCTGGTAGTGACCCCAGAAGCCACAAATGACCAGGTGGTGCTTTCAACATACAAATTCAATAGAAGTATCACTGTACTCCCGGTAGAAGTATTTGTCCCTTGAACACTAAAATCTCTAAGCTAGCTGAACCCAGAATGATGGGGACAAGAAATATTTTGTAAGTGGGTTATCTTGTAATCATTAGAAGGAGTGGACGCAAAGTTACAGGAGAGGAAATTGAGACACATAGAAGTTACATAACGTCACAGCTTGTATAATTAAAAATAGCTGAACTGGAATTTAAAACCAAGTTCAACTCCAAAGTCCACCATCGTTTCCTACTGTCTGCCAAGCTTCTATGAAGTATTCATGATTCATTAACACAATGTCAGAGCCCACACACCCCATGCTGTCTCTCAGCATGTAAGATAATCACCTACGTCTCAGACACAGGACGCTGATGGTTATGCTTAGCTGCTTGAGCATTCCTGTCCACGTGTGTGTTCTTCATTCAAAAAGCAGCACCAAGGCTGGGCGAGGTGGCTCACGCCTGTCATCCTAGCACTCTGGGAGGCTGAGGCGGGAGGATAGCTTGAGCTCAGGAATTCAAGACCAGCCTGAGCAACAGTGAGACCCCCGTCTCTACTAAAAATAGAAAAACTTACCAGGGCATGGTGGTGAATGCCTATAATCCCAGCTACTTGGGAGGTTAAGGCAGGAGGATCCCTTGAGCTCAGGAGTTTGAGGTTGCTGTGAGCTAGGCTGATGCCACAGCCCACACTGGGGCAACAGAGTAAAACTCTGTCTCCAAAAAAAAAAAAGCAGCACCGTTTAACCAAGGATGGCAAAACCAAGTGTCTCACCTTTATAGCTAACGTGGCCTTACTTCATCCCAAGCTGAGCCTTTTCCAAGCTTGAAGATACTACAGCAAAAACTCGTTCATGAACCTAGAACGTTGGCAGTTGTATTAGCACACTTTTTATCCGGTAGGCAGTGGACACTCGGCTAGTCTGGCTTAAGTGTGGCGTCAGTGGTTTCGCAGAAGAAAGGCATCGAGCTTCTGACGGAGGAACAAGCTGACCTTTAAGGACTCCTCTAATCCCAAGCTCACCTGTTGTTCAGAAAAGGAGCAGCTGTGAAGAAGCTCCGCCCTCGCCCTTGCCCTCGCAGATGGTTAAATGTCACCAATCCTCTCCTTCGCAGCCTTGGAATACCTGTTTTACAACAATCTCTACCTCCGTGGCAACTGACGGGGCTGTGGGAGACACATGGCCGGGATTTGGAGAAAACATTAATCGGTACCTACAGTAAATGCAGAGCCCTTTTGTTTTTAAGAGGCAGCTGGCCCTAATCTAATAGGGAAAGAAGTGGCCATGACGTAATTATTCTTCTCGAAGATGAAACTTCATAATAACATTGCTTTCATTTGTAGAGGTCATTGCTGAGACCAGGCTCCTATGTGGGCTTCAGAGACTTGATTGAGCTTGTATAGCCAGGCGGGGTCAGGTGTTACTACTCTACTTGTTCCATCTGACCAATGAGTATGGAGGTGTGAGGTATGGAGGCAGAGTGCACCTTGGGAAATGTGAAATGAGACCAAGTGCCTTCAGCTGCTGCCGCCTCCTCCTTCCACCCCTCCACCCCCCACTCAAGCCCCCTGGATCCCCACCTCATTCAGCTCTGCTTAGCACTGAGGGAAGCCTATTTGTCCCAGGCTCTCAGAACCCAGCCGTCAAATCTGATTCATGAATCAGTGCACATACAAAGAGGCAAGCAGGCAGCTTCCCACTATTTAAATCTTTAAAGATAAGACATTCATTGTTTCTACTATAGCAGTAGTTATCACAATTCTTGTGTTTATTTAACAAACATGAATGTGGTAGTCATTATGCGACAGGCGCTGTTGTAACCACAAATACTCACGCACAGGGCCTCATAAAAGCCTACAGGAAGTACGTTCTATGATTAGCCCTATTTTATAGACAAGGTAGCTGAGGCACAGAGAGGATAAGGAATTTACCCAAGGTCACACAGCTAGTAGGCTAAGGCCGATTTCAAAAGTTCAATACTTTCACTTATACCCAGTCATAGAAGTTCGGCTTTGACCTTATAAATGCTCTGAATGGCAAGTGTCTCTGTCCTCACAATTAGAGAAAAGGTCCCTATTGTAATCTCAAGAGATATAAAGAGATGTATGGACAAAAACCAAATGAGATGCATTGTTCCCTTGGAAGCCAGGCCTTTCTGGTCTGTTTGTTCTGTTCCAAATTAGCAGTGACAGCAGTCCATCACAGATGTTCCTATCCTCTGAAGTCGGCCAGTATCTGACGTCACCATCTCCTCTCGCTCCCTAGTAAGAAGCCAGCGGGCCGGACTCTGTGGCTCACACCTGTAATCCTAGCACACTGGGAGGCCAAGGTGGGAGGATTGCTTGAGGTCAGGAATTCGAGACCAGCCTGAGCAAAAGCGAGACTCTGTCTCTACTAAAAATAGAAATTAGCCAGACAACTAAAAATATGTAGAAAAAAAATGAACCGGGCATGGTGGCACATGCCTATAGTCTCAGCCACTCGGGAGGCTGAGGCAGGAGCATCACTTGAGCCCAGGAGTTTGCGGTTGCTGTGAGCTAGGATGACGCCACAGCACTCTAGCCCCAGAAACAGAGTGTGACTCTTGTCTCAAAAAAAAAAAAAAAAAAGCAAGCTGGAACTGACAATACCTAAGGTTGTTCTCTTTCCAACTCAACACAAACTGGAAACCTGACGCAAGGGATGAGACTGGTAAGAGCTGTAGGGTCAGGGAGTGTGGCTCTGCCTTGGCCCCTCAGTGACAGCCTCTGTGCACTCTGCCACCACAGCCCCGGCAGCTGTGGAGGCATCAGGGCCCAGGGACAAGAGGAGAGGGAAATCCAGGGACGCTCACACTCAGCTGAGGCCTCCATAAGCTACATGGCGGACCCCGTCCTCACCAAAGTGTTTAACACTCCTGTAAGGATGAATATTTTTACCAAAACATAGCTGTTTACCTCTTAAGTGACAAGTAACTGAAATCATTCTGGTTTTTGTTTTAATGTAGTCAAATTTATTATTTCTGTCTCTGCATTGTCAGTAATATTTGGATAGCCTTTATGTACATCAAGGTTAAAGAGAAAATCATTCATTACTTAAATGCTATCATTTTTTACCTTTAAATCTCTAACTCATTTGGAGGTTTTTTTTGCACATGATATAAAATATGGATCTAATTTTATTTTTCTTTTATTTTTAGTTGATGTATAATAATTGCACATATTTTGGGAATACATAGTGATATTTGGATACATGTATACAATGTGTAATGATGAAATCAGGGTAATTAGTACTTTCATCACCTCGAACATTTATCATTTCTTCGTGCTGTGAACATTCAAAATCTTCCAGCTTTTTGAAAATATACACTAAATTATTGTTAATTATATTCACCCTACGGTGCTACATAACACTAAAACTTATTCCTCCCACCTGTAACCATTAACCAACCTCTCCCTGTCCTTCTCTCCCCACTCCCCTTTCCAACCTTTAATAACGACAATCTACTCCCTTCTTTTGTGAGGTCAATGTTTTTTTGGCTTTCACATATGAGTGAGAACATTCAGTATTTATCGTTCTGTGCCTGACTTATTTCACTTAAGAAAATGTCCTCTAGGCTCATTCACGTTGCCATGAATATAAGATTTCATTCCTTTTTATGACTGAATAGTATTTCATTGTATACATGTACCACATTTTCTTTATCCATTCATCTGTTGATGAACATTTATGTTGATGTCATATCTTGGCTATTGTGAAGAGTGCTGCAATACACACGGGGGTGCAGGTATCTCCTCAATGTACTGATTTCCTTTCCTTCGGACAAATACCCAGTATTCATTTGTTTTCAACAGACTGTAAGAAGGAAAGTGCCCCAGACCTGATCCTAACCCCTGAACTGCTGAACGATTCCAGAGTCCATGAATAAATATTAGTATACTAGCCCTTCGGTGAGTAATAATGGGGATTCCAGTCAGGTACTACTGTCAGAGCCTGCAGGATATTTCAGCGGCAAATAGAATTCTCAAAACTCCTTATACCATGCCACACAGAGCACATCTGCTCTACCCCTACACAGGCCTGGAAAAGGGATGCCTGCTCTGCCCACATCCCCGTCTCAGAGAAACATCCCTGAACAGTCCTGCAGGACACCACATGATTCTACTTCCTCCCCTCCATCCACAACACTGGCGAGCATCTGACCACAGGGCAGTCAGTCCAGACTTCTGGTCTGACTCAAAAAGATGAACTTTGCAAATCAAATTCTTTTCTTGAGAATTGGAAGACTGAAAGCAACTAGAATGTCACACAGCTAGAAGGTCACATACCCAGGGCATTGTGGTCTAAAAGAAACTGCAGCTGGGAAGTGGGGGCAGGAGAGAAAGAGGTGGATGAGTGCCTGGGAGTGTATTCAGTCCTGGCTGCTCTCTCAGCTTCCAGTCCTAGTCCAATGTTGCTTCGGTCCCTGCTCCTAGATGCTGATGACATTTCCTCTTGAATCCAGACACTGTGAGAGCACTGCTTGAGGACAAGCATGGTGGCCCACTAATGAGCAACAGAACTTGGAGCAAAATCTTGGCCCACATCAGAACCGATGTCCTCAGAAGCAGGAGTGATCACGAAAATACTTTACGACCATGTGGCACGGGCCCCACTGGTCAGAATGGAGGTCTGCCCCATCAGATGCTGGTAGGGGACAAAGCAGGTGTGTCCTAGCTGCCTGCTTAAGTCAGGAATCATGGCAGTGGGAGGAAGGCCATCGAGGGCAGTTTCATGCCCTTGACTGAACGAGATAATGCTGCAGAGTTCACTATAAATTATCAAATGTGATACAGTCTTCCCATCGCTCCCACCTGACTCTGCTCCTCAAACCTCACTCCCTCTGGGGCCCTCTAAAAGACAAGGAAATTGCCCTGGTCTGGCACACAAACCCTATCCTTAGGTGGATCGAAAGTAGTCACTTCAAACTGTGGTTCCTTTGTGTCCATGTGAGTTGGAATGGGTCAAGGTATGGCCATCAGAGTGGGAGAAAGTCTCCTTGGGGGAGACCCTTTGGGGGAGACTTTTTAGGTTCTTATAGACAAGGACATGCAGTGCCTGTCACCATGGTGAAAAGCACAGTCATGTCATGTCCCCGTCCCAGTAAAGAAGGGAGATGACTCGCTGCTTCCCATAAGCCCTGTGGAGTACCTATGCTCTACCAGTGATGACACACAGCTTGGCTTGCACGGACACACGAGGTTCATAAAAATAGGTACCCCTTGCATAATTTGAAGGTGATATTTAAATTTTTCATCTTAAGCTTGAATATTTGCAAAGAATACAACTTCCAGTATATAGTAAATATGAACATTTTAAAATAAAACTGTTTCATTGCTCCCTAAATGTAAAAACAAAACTGGATTGGGAGATGGACTATGACGGGCAGGGTTGGAGGAGAGGTGGGAGGGACATTAGGATGGAAATCCTCTTTAAAGAGCTGAGGTCTAAATGCCCCGTCATCATCCACGCTAAGCAGAAGGGGAGGAGCACTTTAGGCAGAGGGAACAAGTGCAAAGGCCCCGAAGCAGAAACACCCCTGACTTGTTTGAAGAACAGAACGATGAGAGTGTAGCAGGAACATGGCAAACTAGGGCCAGAGGAGTCGGAGATGGCTGTGAGGAGCAGGCGGGGGCAGGATCGAGTTGAGCTCGGAGGCCATTTGTACCAACTGTTTTGCCTCTGCCTGTCCACTGCCTCCACCCTTGTGCCCCTGCTCTGAGCCACTGGGGCTGGACTGTGTCAGTGGGCTCCGTTGACCACGGATTTCTAGATGTGCTCAGCCCAGGGCGTGCTCCAGCAGGTCCAAAGAGGGAAGAGGGCAAGGGTGGGGTGTTTATTTCCCTGGTTCGCTTCTTGCAGGCCTCTCCATTTCTGGTCACTTTTTCCTTCTCCTCGCACCCTGTGCCCTTCATGCCTCTAAGTGGTGGTACCACCTGCTGTTCCGGCCTAGGGTCCTGCACTGGCTCCTGTGGTTTCTTAGTGGGAGCTTTTTACCACCTTGGTACAAAGTACTTTTATTTAACTCTCCTCCAGTTGTCCTAGTTTGTGTGTGTCATCTGTTTCCTCCTGAGACTCTGTCAGTACACCCTGATAATGTGTGTGTATTTTATTGTAGTATTCTTAAGTCATTTGATAATACTCTTGCATCCTGTGAAGCTACAACAGCGACCTGTTTTTAAACTTTTGTTTCCAAGTACCAATTACAGTGCTATAGGAAATGCTTAGTGACTATGTACACGACGCATGGCAGAGCTAAGTGTGCTTGACAGACAACCAGTCCATTGAGAACGAAATCGGAGGCCATGAAGTTCAAGTCACAAGCAGCATTCCCATGCAAGCCCCTCTCTGGGGAATGGAGCCGGTCACTGCAAACCCCATTCCCCTCTCCAGGTTAAAAATGCCCTCTTCACCCCAGTGTTAGTTAGAAAAGTTTCAGCCATAAGCATATTTAGTCCTATTTGGGGAGGGGCTGTGGTGGGTCAAAGGCTAGAAGGGAAAAAAGGAATGCATACATATTTAAATAGCTGGGATAACAGTTTACTCCTAACATACTTGTCTGGGAAAGCCTCGGATGGGGGTCATATGGCAGTAAAACAATAAAAAACTCTTTCCCTTCATTTGGGTGGACAACTGGCTAGTTTGTCTCAATCCAAGAATCATCACAACTGGAGGCTTAGTTGTCACACTGTGGAAGCTTTAAGTGGCTACAAGGCTACTGCTGACCGGGGACTGGTCCATGCTCATTATTGCAAGTCACAGCTGTCTTGTTTTTTCAAAGCGGGTTTCCTTCATCAAGATAATGTAAATTTATTGACAAAATGAAATTTGCAGACGGCCCAGACGGGAAGTAGGAGGTAAGAGTGAATTGCCGACAGGAACGTACACAGAAGAGAGAGTTTCCCTGCCCTCGGAAGCTAAGCCAGGGTCCCAGCACGCTGACCAGCTGCTCCTAGTTAGAAAAGCCTGGCACGAGATGTCGTCACCAGACGTTCCCCTCGCACTTTCTGAGAGAGCCAGCGAGGGCCGAGGAGCGTATGGGCTCAGGAAAATAAGAAGCAAAGAGGAAAGGGTGTAGAAGGTGGTTAAAAATAAAACTTATCAGATGAGAATTGGGTCCTGAGAATGTTATCTCTCCCCACAGGAGAGAAAAAAAATAGGCATGTCAAGGAGAACACATGCCACAGGATGAATAAGCATAAAAATAGGAGGAAATGACCATGCAAACGTGCCAAACACGCCAGAGGAGGACCCTTCTCGAAGTGCTGACTGTCCAGGATGGCTCAGCTCCGCCCCCTCCCGAGAATCAGTCAAGGCCAAAAACCCTGGCCGAGGGGCTGTTTCTGGGGGAGACAGAGAGAGGTTTTTTTCCCTCAATACCTTTTCAAACTGTTTGCATTTCTTTCCCCATGTGCATGTATTACCTTTTCCAAAAAAATGAATGTTTATGGGAAAGGTTTTTGGAAAATTCCTACTCCCAGCATTCCATGGCAGGTAGTCTCATCCCCCAAGAAATTTTTCAAAATCCAGATAGTCGGTGAATACTTAAGTCCTTCCCCAGCTGCTTGCTAATCTCCTCCGCTCACCCGCACCAGCCCTTGCCCCTGTCCCAAGAGAAGAGCAACAGCTCCATGTGGCTTCTCTGACACGTCAATTCAACCTACTCCCAAAGCTCTCTTCAAAACGTGCACTCACACCCCGTTCCCTTTAAGTCCCATTTTCCCAGAAATGATAAATATTCCTTCTACTCTTTAATCTCAAGTCACCTTTTACCTCTATGCATACCATGCATCAGTCATAAGGGACATGTGGTTTTCCCTCAAGAAATAGGCACAAAACCAAGACTACAGGCATACCTCATTTTATTGTACTTCACTGCGCTTCACAGATGTTGCCTATTTTTTGCGAATTGAGATTTGTGGCAAACCTGTGTCAAGCAAATCTATTGGTATCATTTTTTCCAACACCAGGTGCTCACTTCGTGTCTGTCAAATTTTGGTAATTCTTGCAACTATTTCAAACTTTTATGTTATTATTATATCTGTTTTGGTGATCTGTGACCAGTGATCTTTGATGTTACTATGGTAATTGTTTTGGGACACTATGAACCACGTAGTATAAGACAGCAAACTTAATTGATAAATGCTGTTTGTGTTCTGGCTAGTCCACTGACCAGCTGTTTCCCTCTCATGGCCTCCCTATTCCCTGAGACAAAACAATATTGAGATTAGGCCAATTAATAACCAAACAATGGCTCCTAAGTGTTCAAGTGAAAGGAAGAGTCACACAGCTCTCACTGTAAGTCAAAAACTAGAAGCTTAGTGAGGAAGGTATGTCAAAAGCCAAGATAGGCCAAAAGATAGGCCTCTTGTACCAAGTCGTGAATGCAAAAGAAAAGTTCTTAAAGGAAATTAAGAATGCTTCTCCAGTGAACACACTAACAATAAGAAAGCAAAACAGCAAGGACCTAACTTTTAGAATTCAATGAAGGCTGAGAGAGGTGATAAAGGTGAAGAAAAGTTGGAAGCTAGCCGAGGTTGGTTCATGAAGTTTAAGGAAAGAAGCCGTCTCTGTAACATAAAGTGCAAGGTGAAGCAGAAAGTAGATGCAGAAGCTACAGCAAGTTATCCAGATCTAACTAAGATAATCAATGAATGTGGCTACACTAAACAAAATATTTTGAATGTAGACAAAACAGCCTATACTGGAAAATGTCATCGAGGACTTTCATAGCTAGAGAAGAGAAGTCAAATGCCTGGCTTCAAAGCTTCAAAGGACAGGCTGCCTGTCCTGTTAGGGCTAATGCAGCTGGTAACTTTAATTCGAAACCAATGCTCTTTACCGTTCTGAAAAGCCTAGGTCTCTCTTAAGAGATTATGTGAAATCTACTCTGCCTGTGCTCTATAAATGAACAACAAAGCCTGAAAGACAGCATATCTGCTTACAGCATGGTTTACTGAATATTTTAAGCCTACTGTTGAGACCAACTGCTCAGAAAAAAAGAGATTCCTTTCAAATATTACTACTCAGTCATAATTCATCTGGTCACCCAAGAGCTCTGATGGAGATGCACAAGATTACTGTTGCTTTCCTGCTGGCTAACACAATATCCATTCTGCAGTCCATGGATCAAATAGTAATTTTGACTTTCAAGTCTTATTATTTAAGAAATACATTTCATAAAGCTAGAGCCTCCATAGACAGTGATTCCCATCACAGATCTGGGTAAAGTAAATTGAAAATCTCTCAGAAAAGATTCACCATTCTAGATGCCACTAAGACCATTTGAGATTCATGAAAGTTCAAAATATCAACATTAACAGGAGTTTGTTAGAAGTTGGTTCCAACCCTCATGGATGAATTTGAAAGGTTCAAGATTTCAAGGCAGGAAGTAACTACAGATGTGGTAGACACAGCAATAGAACTAAAATTAGAAGTGGAGCCTGCAGATATCACTGAATTACTTTAATCTCATGAAAAAACTTGAAAAGATGAGGAGTTACTTTTTATGGATGAGCAAAGAGTGGTTTCCTGAGATGGCATCTACTCCTGGTGAAGAGATGTGAACATTGTTGAAATGACAATGAAGGATTTAGAATATTCCACAAACTTAATTGATAAAGCAGAAGCAGTGTTTGAGAGGATTGAGTCCAATTTTGAAAGAAGTTCTCCTGCGGGTAAAATGCTATCAAACAGCATCGCATGCTACAAAGAAATCTTTCATGCAAGCAGGGTCACTTGCAGCAAACTTTATTGTCATTTTTTAAGCCACCCAACCTTCAGCACCCACCAGCCTGATCAGTCAGCAGCCATCAACATCAAGGAAAGACCCTCCACCAGCAAAACAATTATGATTCACGGAAGGCTCAGATGACAGTTGGCAATTTTTAACAGTAAGGTACTTTTTAATTAAGGTATGTACTTCTTTTTAGACAATGCTAGTGCACAACTGAATACTACAGCATAAACATAACTTTTATATGGACTGAGAAACCAAAAGATTTATGTGACTCACTTTATTGTGATATTTGCCTTATTTCGGTGGCTTGAAACCAAACTAGCAATATCTCCAATGTATGCCTGTACTTGTTAAATTAATTTTTAATGACCCAGTGTTTACTCCTAAAATAATGGATTTCACTCAACTGCTCTTAAATCTGTTTGCAAAACTGTAACAATAAAACACAACAGCCATTATCTATCTGAGCTGTTTCTCTACTTAAAAAAAAAAAATCACAAAATGGCCTTTATAAATTATCTGAGAAAGTTTGGCACTTGGGAGCACAAGCAGCAAATACTTCTAGAAAAGCTGACTTTTCTAAGTGTTAAGGTTATCAAAGATCAAACAAACAAGATATAAGAAAAAAAATTGGTACTTTATCAACACTCGTAATCTTTCATAGTATTTAAGTAAGCCAAAGAGCTGTGTGTTTTAAAGGAATTAAAGTGGCATCTTTCTACTGAACACCTTTAAAAGATCAGGCAGAAATGGCCCAAGTGCCTCTGAGAATCAAAACTGTTTGTCAATTTCCACTCAGTGTCACTCAGAGATGATAAGAGTACACGATGGACTTATCAGATAGAGAACTGTCAGTAACAGAAGGTCACTGACAACTCTGCTTCAAGCCCAAGCTGACAAGTTAGGTGTATCAAAAAGAAAAGGAAATGTTTCTTTTCCTCCCTCCAAGTGCATCTGACATGGGGACATGAGGGTAGCAGTATCTTTGCCTGGTACCTAAATGTCCCAGCATGCTGTGGCCTAATGGGAGGTCTTCAAATTGTACTCAAGAAATCCCAATTTCTTTTCACTTCTGAATGGCCCATGACACTCAACTGATACATGGGTGAGGGCACAACCCAGACAGCCCATGCCCAGCATTAGCACAAAAGGCCAGCGTTGGACATAAACCCAGAATTCCTTCACAATCCCGTGAAGCATATGAGAAAGATCCCATTGCAAAGTCAAGGGAGAATCCAACCAGGAAGCTGGTGTTTTCTGCTTGTATGGTTTTTGTTGAATAACCGACACTCCTTTAAGATGCTGTGCATGACTCTTTTGTTCATAACCATAACGTCATGTAAAAATATCGAGCAGCAAGCATTTAAAGCTCCCCCTCTCCCAGCTCCACTCATTCCTGCTCTTTTGTGCATCATCTCCTCAGCAGGAAGGAGATACCAAAGACAACAAATACTGAGGCACTGGAAGTCTTAAGTCAAATCCTGGTATGCTACTCCAACACTGTGTAACCTTGGACAGGCCACCTACCCCTTCTGGGAACGTTTCCTCAGCTGTAAGAGAGGAAGAGATGTCTCACAGTGGTTGCAAAGGATAAACATGTCAGAGCACGTAGCACAGGGACTGGAATATAGGTATTCTCTGAGTACGTACAGTCATCTTACCCATTGTTCTCAGCTTCTTTATATCATGACTCTTTAACCCCTGACCCTGGCCTTGCAAATGTAGAGATAAACCATGGTAAATTCAGCCTCGCAAAGGACCTAACCTATCAACACAGCGACAGTGAGAGAGCAGCATATTAAAAACCACGTTTAGATGGTGGTAGACTGGGTCTGAAAGTAGACTAGGTCTTTAATATAAACCTGCCTATATTATCCAAAAGAGTTCAACTATGGACAGCTTCATTTGAAGAGAACTGTTTATTTTTCCACTCTTTTCTGACAATAATCTTTAACCACTTCACTAACCAGTATTCTTCTCATTTCATTCAAAAGATTCAAGACTGAAGCTAAGTCAATTTTATATTATTTTTAAAGAAAATAATGTTACTAAGAATATCCCTTGTGCTTATCCTCCTAGCTGATCAAATATAAAAGTACCTGACAGGTATAAACTCCTGGCTTACACAAACTGCTGACCTAGCATGGCACTTCCCATCATTGCTATCTAAAACACAGGAAATGTCAAGACTGAATGGCTAAAAGAATTAGTATAACCCAGCCTCTAAAAACCCTGAAAAACAAAATCATGTTTGAATGGATAATTCATGATTCAAACAGTCCAGCATTTAAATGGTATTAACTACTCTACTAAAGATCTATTTAATGCACTTAGGTAGGACTTTTTATTTCCATGAAATTGGATCTTTGGTCCAAAATTTAATCTCCTACCAAGGACTCTGAACTATATAGGTGACATAACAGTGAGATAGGCTCTTAACATTTCATTGCCAGGAATATAAATGAAATTGATCACATTATTTGCCAAATGTTTCTTCTTCAGCAGGGCTAAGTTTTCCCCTAAATGGCTGTCAGAGATAGGAACAAAAAGCAGACATGGAGTATTAAAGTTGTATTTTCCAGCTTAATCTTCCAGGACTCAAATTCAGGCATGAAAAATCAGTATGTGTAAAAAATTGATTTGTTACATAGTTTATTAGTTTATAGGACCTTTGTTTGGGAGGAATAAGCAAGGCCTAAGTGGTCAGATATTTTGACAAGTCAAAAAATTGGCTAAAATGAAAGATATAAGACATACTATTGGAACTACATATTATAATATTCCTTCTGAATATTGTCACTATCATTCTCATGACATTAGGAATCATGGAAAAAAGTTACAATTTTACAGAATCTAAAATTCCTAACAATCTTCCTTCTTTCTCTCTTATTGAAGTTTTTCAAAATGTTCCAAAGGAGGAATGTACTCTGTCCTGTCTGAAGTTACTCTTATTTTACTGCTATGGTCCCAGGATACAGAAGGGCAGAAATATTGTTTGTTCAAATTTCAGATTCATAGTGGTCAGTGAATGACCTATTCATAGGTAAACAAAGATAAAATGACACTATGATCAAAGCTTTCTAAAACTCTTAGCCTAAATTTATAAGTCAACAATGTTAGAAAGATGTGCGTAAAAATTACAGCAAGCCTTTCCTGCCAAACATGGAGGAAATGAATCAAACCATGAGAATGCTAACATATGAGATTGAGTTTATTCAAAAAGTATTTACTGAGCCCTTACTATGTGCCAGGCACTATTTTAGGTGCTGGGAATATATTGCATTGATTAAAAACATACAAAGTCCCTGTCTTCATTGTGCTTACACTCTAAAGGAAGGATACAAGACAATAAACATAATAATAAATAAGTAAATTACATAGTAAGTTAGAAGGTGATAAGTACTATGATACAACAAAATAGAGCAGTTGTGAGAATGAACGACAATTTTTATCTGGAAATTTTTCAAAACCAGAAGAGGAAAAATTAAACTTCTATCTTGGAAAGTCTCTCTCTCTTTATATATCTCCATATATAAGAAAAGAACGTATTTCTGGCTCTTTAATGTTCCTGGGATTTTCAAGCAAGAAATCAAAGGGATTTAAAAACATGAAAGTAGAACTGAAAACTAGGGGGGTAACTTTCATAAAATAGGTGCTTTAATACAGAGTTCTTGAAGCAGTGGAATCCCCGCATATTGCAGCAGTAGAGTGCGGTAGTAGGACCTTCCACAGTTTTACAATTCCATGATTCTGGTCACACTGCCACCCACAGTGGCTCTGAAGAGTCAAGTCAGCTGGAGAAAGGCTGCTAGAGACAGACAACGTGGAAGAACTGAAACAGCTTTTTGAGATTTTTTTTTATTTCCATTTCCTTTTTAAAATACAGCACCCTATTCTTTTTTATTTTGTTAAAGAAGAAGGGTGGGTTCATTAAAAACAAAAATAAAACAAAAAAAACAAAACAAGAATACCCACATTTCCAACTCCATCTCCTCTCTCAAATTGCATAAGATGTACACGTTTATTGTATATCAGTAAACCTAGCTCTTTCCAAACTGTTGTCAGAGGCTGACACTAAACTACCAGGTAGATTTTGTTCCTTTGATTTAAATTCAAATTCCATTCCAACAAAGCAACTGAAACAACTAATGTCTAGCTTTAGCTTCTGGGGAATTAGGTTCTCCAGGTAAGAAAGGAAAATAGAGAATAAATGGTGTTGCCATCTTTGTTGAGAAAGTCATTATTGTCAGCAAAATGGGGCACAGGCAGAAAATCCAGGTTGCAGGACTGGGAAAAAGGAGTGTCCACCCCATGGGATACTTATAAATCGATCACTATGACAGCAGCCCTTTTTAGAGGTAATAATGTCATTAGGTTGTGATAATTCTCCAGAAACCTCAACAGCCCTGGATTAAGAACATCTGGAAATTGTTTTGATGACACAAATTTCTGTTTCCTGTTGTTAAGGCTTCCACGATGCCTCTCAATCTGCCACCATTTTCTCTTTTCTTTGCAAACCTCCTCCTTTCAAATCAGGAAGTACACATAAAGTGCAAGTAAGATTCATCCCCTCGCCTGTGCTCCTAGGCTCTTGTCTTGATAGCCAGTATTACCGAATCTGTCAGTTAAAGTGCTGGCCAACTAGGATGTCTGCAGGAATTTCTGGAGTGAGCAAATAAGTTCATCTGGCAAAGAGAGCATCCGCAGGTCAAAGCAGTCTTGGCAAGAAAACATGAAGTACCACACGTAAGACAGGGATGTGAACGATGCAAGCAGTAGGGCGAGTTTGTCGTCACTGAAGAGGCCATCTTTGGATCTCAACTGTTAAAGCAAATTCAGGAACTGTTACTAAAATGAACAACGCCAGTGAATTTCAGAGCACGGTCAATCTTCAGTGAGGGCAGATTCAGTTTTCCCTGGGGTGGGGACAGAAAAGAGAAGAAAGAGGGTAGGGAGTCAGATCTGATGAGTTTTAAGTCACAAATGTCACAAAAAAGTCTCTAGTAAATACTTCCCACCTTATACAACAAAGTAAAGCCTCCTGGTAGAGCTTTTCAAAAGGTGTTTTCTTTGGTGTTTGATAGGTATACAGTCCAAATGGGTTATGAGTTAGGCAAGAACAGGATCTCTTAGAACCTTAATTTGATATGCCAATGAACACTGTGACTCTTCAAGGCAGGGATATAGTACATAGTATTTCCCACATTTTTGGGATAAGGAATTTACCTTTTCATAACCAACTTGGCTGGATTAATATTTTAATGCGATGTATTTTGGGAAATGCTGCCTTACAATACTAGTTGGAAGGAACAGGAATGGTGATGAATCATATTCAGTTTATATTACGTGAACCCTGCTTTTATATTGAGAGTCACAGTCTCACCCAAGTTATAATAAATTAGCCATTGGAACTGGGTTCCATTGTATTTCCTTTGCAATGTGCCAAAATCATGGGTAAAATATTACGTTTGGCTGGTTAACATTAATGATGAAAAGTTAATTATTTCCCATCTATCATAAACCAACACACAATCAGTGGGCATTCTTCAGGGCTGCCCTTTGCATTTTTTTCTGATTTTTCTAAGAAACATAAGGCCAAGCTTTCAGGATTAAACCCATGACGATATCATTATATAGGAAAAGCTAAGCCATAACCAAGACTGGACAGAGTATATTAGAAAATATGTAAAATTGAATAAAAATCAAGGATTAACTTGATCAAAAGTCACAGAAAATTATCAAACATACTAGTTAAATTCCTGAATTTCTTTTTGGCTTCTGCCCTTTCTTCAGCATCAAAGTACCAAACAGTCATAGCGTATCTGTGAAAGATAAGCAGGTATAAGAAAAGAGGTTTAATAATACTACTAAAAAACCAAACTTCCTATAAATCTCACACTAAAGTCATTTGTAAGACGAACATTTAAAGTTTTCCCTCTTATTAAAAGTCTACCCCATTTTCATTTGAAGTTAATTTCTCTGCTTTTGATTTTGTTTAACTGTATTAAACACATAAGAAGTTCCAGGTATGTGCCAGACATTACCCTAGGTATTGGGAATTCAAATGATCCTGGGAACAAATCTTCATCCTCCTCAAGGATCTCAGGCTCAAGCAGGGGAGACAGGTGATTAAACACATAATGCAACAGGTAAAGGTGACCTATACAGAAAGGACTAGAAGGAAGCCACTCTGGGGCATCCAAGTTGGTGAGGAGAGCACAAAGAAGAGGAGGTGACAGTTTCATGAAGCTTTTAAGAATAAGTTATTTAAATCACAGTAGATTTAAAACTCTTGGCTGGCTTTCTTTAGTTTTGGACATTGAGGCAAAGATGCAATTGAATAATAATGCCCTCAGGCTTTTTACTGCATTCCTACTAATTTGCTTTATCCTGTCCATGGGATAGACAGTAATGGGAACAAAAAATGCTTGGATTTCTTTAAAGTTTCATTTTATAATTATTATTAGATACTGGAATTTCCATAACACTGATTTTTTTCATGGGCTTCCCATCAACATTTGCTAATGGTTTCCCTGTGAAGTCAGTCACCCAGGGACTGGGGAATAACCAGAGAATTCTGTCACAAATGACAGGGTCCAATTATTGTACCCCATGAAACAAGTCACAAGCAGACTTTGGTGGTAGAATTAGTTACCTACTTCTCTAGAACACATTCCAGTTGGCAGTTAATATATAATTTTGTTTGCGGCTCAGATCTATGATTTCCGGAGGGGGACACATGTGGTTTTAATTTAATTAGACTTGTCAAGGTTTAGTCATCATCCTACCAAAACTCAAAACTCTCTTCCTGCCCGCCAGTGTTATTCCCAACACAAGCTGCACCCACAGCACACCGATACTGCCTGCTGTGCAGCTTTGGCCATAGACAAAGGTAAATCCAAAGCAGAATCAGGAATTAAAATTTTTATCAAGAATTTCTAGATTGGCTGGGCACAGTGGCTCACAGCTATAATCACAGCCCTTTGGAAGGCCAAGACAGAAGGTTCACTTGAGGCCAGGAGTTCAACACCAGCCTGGGCAATATAGCAAGATCCCGTCTCTATAAAAAGTAGAAAAAAATTACCCAACCAAAGTAGTAAGCCTGTAGTCCCAGCTACTCAGGGGGCTAAGGCAGGAGGATAGCTTGAGCCTGGAAGTTCAAGGTTGCAGTGAACTATGAGGGTGCCACTGTACTCCAGCCTGGGCAACAGAGCAAGACCTTGTTGCCAAAAAAAAAAAAAAAAAATTCTAGGTTGACACTAAACAATACCAAATTATTCAGTTATTCCGAAAATCTTCACGTGCACACACTACAGAAAAGATTGTTTGGGATTGTTGGGACCCAGATACACTGAGCCCAAGTCAATTTCAGGCTAAGGAAAGAGTAAAAAGGAAGAAAAGTCCGAATGAATCACTCTTTCTTTTTTCAAAGTTCTTCCTCTGCTTGCAGTTGGCAACTTGTAAACTCATCCAAAGTAACCAGACAGAATTTTGATATGTGATAGCCAACAGTCTCTAGAGGTAGATCAAAATTAGATTTTTTAAAAAGGCAGGAGGAGGTAAGAGGGTGGGGAATGAAAGGAGAAAAGAGGAAAACCCTCTGAGACATCTGGAATCCAATATGCTCACCTAACAGAAAACAATTTATTAGGAGTTATTTCAAACGAAGTTAGGTATTGTATACTAAAGAATCCAAAGTTTCCCCTTTAATTTGTATCAACTCCCAACAGGTTCGCTCTCAGCTTTGGGGTGCAGTCAGTCCCCCACGTGCACGGGACACGAGTTCAGAGAGTTCTCTGGAAACTGGGGTTTGTACGATGAGCCCCGGCTGTTACCTGGTCGCATAGGAAGGCTGGACTTCATGTGGGTTCCTGCGATCTGACCAGAAGAACAGGAGTCTGTCAAAAATGGGCTCCACATCGGCTACGAATGATTTCCCTTCTGGAAATATCCTCAGGATCCCACCATGTAGCTGAGGGCCACAAATAAGGATAGATTATTTCCCGGCCTCACATAGAGTTTACCACAATGATATTTCAGCCCCATCTAGAAACAATGCCATCTTCTAAGCTCCACTCCAAGCATATGTTACCCCAAAATTTTTACTTTGATCTTATACTTTGTACCAAATTTTATTTCAAACTTGGCTAAAGATATCTCCTTATTCACCTCATACCAACAAAAGATCCCCAGCCCCTGCAATCATGAAGCCCATGGACACAGACAGAGCACCGTTAGACTGAATCATACAGAACTGCCAGTATTTGGCTGGTTTTGACCTACAAAAAAACCCCAGCAATTTTATATGGTTCCGTCTAACATTAACAACTTCCTAAGATTATCATCACACGTAACTTTCCCTTCAATTAGAATTTACAGCTTTCTTCAAAACTCCCTTAGCTGCTATCTGACCTCGTTAGTTGGAAATTATATCTCTTTTTTCTGAACTCTCAGACCACCTTATCTGCACCTCTTAGGACATATATTACTCTCTTCCTTGTATTATTTTTTTACATGTATAACTAATCTTTCCTACTAGATAACCATATTTAGACCTCCCACATCCATGTTTCTCCATAGCACGATGCCTGACACCAGCAGGAACTCAAATATTTGTTGAATGATTTCATACCTTGCAATTTATTATTTTCAAGCTGATAACTTTACTCTCTTGCTTATAACAGCACTTTGAGGGAATCTAAAGGAGACCTCGTGGATGTATTCCAAGTCATGCTACCAAGCAGGGAAAAGAGACAAGTTTTTTCCCTGATTCACTGGTTTCCTAGGTTTCATTTTTTCTGACCCCAGATAAAATATTATTGCTTAATGACAGCCAGTGTTGGCCCTAATGAACTTGAAATGGAGATGCAGAAGGTTCAAAAGCCAAATAAGCTTGAATAGTTCTGTGACTTCCCAGACTCCTAAATCATTCTTAACTTTCAGAAAGCAAACAAAGTGCAGACAAATGTTTGTAAGCATGGAACCAGACTTCATATCTCTATCTATATGTTCTATAATAAAAAAATCAGCCACAAAGCCTTTGGCATTCACAAACCATAGTAAACCGTGGCAAGCAGCCATCAACGAGACATATCACCCCAAGAGAGAAGATTGTGTGGGAAATCTGTCTTGGGGATGGTTTTATATCCACAGTTCTATTTTTGTTGCATTTTCTCAGTGTTGTTGCTGGAAGGGGAAAAGTGTAAATCCTATTCTGTGTCGAGAGCCACATCAGCTCTGAATTAGACGCAAAAATTTGATTCTAATCCTAATATTGAATTACCTTTCCTTCATCAACCACCCTTCCCACACCTTAATAATCACCTTACCCCCCCAAATTAACTTCATATCCATTATTTTCATCTCATCAACTTTAGCACTAATTTCACAGAGGGGAGGAGGAGGAAAATATGAAACAGAGGAGATTCATCAGTGGGAGATGGGGCTATTATGAACTCAGAGCTCTCTTCTAAGTTATCTGAATTCTTTTCCTACAGTTTTTAACCCTGCACTCTACTCCCATTTTTCCAAGGTACCTTGGCATCCCAATTCTTGTTCAGATAGTAGATGCAGGTGATGCAGCGGCCATCACCGTTGGGGTTGTCCACATGGCGAACATAACCTGTTCCATTTCCTGGATAGCAAGCCACCATTGCCTATGGAGAAATCCAAGAAAGCTGGTTAACAAAGCTATGACAATCTCCTCCTCCCATCGGTGAACAGACAAATAACACAGTCTCCTTGGGTGCTATGTGACATTTACAGGTGGCTACTGGCTTCTTAATTACATATATAGTACGTAAATTTGGACTGTTCAGTGTATAAGGTTAACAGCCAGGTCATACCTTATGGCTCAGCCCTGTGGAAACTAGTTCAACAGTATTCCCATAGTTCTGGAACATTTTAGACAGTCTTTCTTAAAGTAATCCATTTCTACATCATCATTAGCAGGCCCGGTCTTTCTTCAATATTCCTTTTTGAAAAACCAGTTTCTGGGTTACCATCCCAGACCCCTAAAATCAGAATCACTAGGTGTGGAGCTTAGGGACTGTGTCTGTTTAGTAAGAGCCCCTGAATCACTGAATCACACATGCTGTTTGAGAACAACAGCTAAAGATACCTGTATTTACAAAGAGACAGAACCAATCACAAAGGAGGAAAAGGTCATGCTTATTCCACAAAATGTTTAGGATAGAAGGAAGAGAAAAGGACCAATAGGAAGCTGCACCCTAACCTGTTAGCACAGACAACACCAGGAGATCTCTTTCAAGGAAAGAGCCACAGGCATATCTTAACATGTGTTTCTTTCTTTTTTCTTTTTTTTTTTTTAGACAGGGTCTAACTCTGTTGCCTGGCTAGAGTATCATAGCTCACAGCAACCTCAAACTCCTGGGCTTAAGCAATCCTCCTGCCTCACCCTCCCAAGTAGCTGGGATCACAGGCACATGTCACCATGCCCTGCTAATTTTTTCTATTTTTAGTTGTTTGGCTAATTTCTTTCTATTTTTAGTAGAGACGGTGTCTCACTCTTGCTCAGGCTGGTCTCGAACTCCTGACCTCAAGCAATCTGCCCGCCTTGGCCTCCCAGAGTGCTAGGATTACAGGCGTGAGCCACCATGTCCGGCCTTAACATGGGTTTCTTAATGCTTGTCCTCTTCTTACCTGATAATTATCAAATTAGGTGATAATCTCAAATTCTCTTTCTTTATCTAAGTCCTACCTATATCAACCAGGTGGAGGAAAAAAGCCAAAAGCAGTAACAAAAATCCTACTGAAAATTACTATTAGAGAATAACAAACTTCTAATTTTTCCATTGAAAAATTATAACAGAGAATAGAAAAAAAAGGCAAAGTACAAAAAGCCAGTTCTCTTCTTCACACAACACTGCCATATTTTAAAAAATACTTTTATACAGCAAGGTATGGTGGCTCATGCCTGTAATCCCAGTATTTTGGGAGGCTGAGGCAGGAGGATCACTTGAGATCAGGAGTTGAAGGTTACAGTGAACTATGACTGTGCCACTGCACATCAGTCTGGGTGACAGTGTGAGACCCTATCTCAAAATATATATATATTTTTATAGGGATACAATATGTCCAGGGAAGATAGTGGAACTGGCAACATAAGATGAGAACAGGACTTTTTCCCCTGTTCTCTTTAGATATTTTTTTAGCACCTAGGACAGTGTCTGACACATAGAAGGTGTCCATTTAAAATTTGATGAATAAATCAGTGAATTAGTGAATGATTTTTTCTCTAAAGAGTAAATTCACATTCTACCTAGATCAATAGCTACTTCTTTCATTTTAAAAACCTATGTTCAAACACACATGCAGGGTACATGTAGGGATCCAGGGCATACATTCCCTGATACATGGCAGGGTTGCTTCACTGGTAAAATGACCGGCTGGGTAGAGCCCCAAACTCATGCGCTAGTGGTTCAATGAAGCAGCTTCAGAGCGGCTGCCAAGTCACTTCCAATGGTAGCATGAAAACATGGAACGAGGCATCTCGCACTGCATACTAGAACAACACGGCTGAATGGTAACGTGGCTTTAATGACTTTAAAGCTTAAATCATCATCTCTCTCACACTTTATATCCTCACGCAGCTAGCAATCCCCATAACCTGCCTTTGAATATCAAAAATGTCACTGCAATGTCATCCTTAGAGCTGAAGTTAGGCTGTTAGCATGAACATCTTTCAGAAAGTGAAATTTTGAGGTGACTGTAATAAAGATTTAACAAATGATGGTCCCACCAAGCAAAGGATGGCTTAGGGAAAGGTGATTGGTGGCAGACAGAAATGATGGGCCTAGCTGGAGAAAAAGAGATAAATGAAGTCACCTATAATGACTAGGGAATTACCCATCCTTGGAAGCAGCTGTTAGGATTATAAGAGCCACCACTGAGCCAATAATGAAAGTCACTTAAGCCACAAACAATTACAGGCTAGATTTCCTACCATCTCAGTCTCTCCCTCCCCCCCACCCCCACTGTGTGTCTGAAAAGAAAAAGTACTCCATCAATGCTATAATCTTATATTCTTAAACAGCTCTACTCTAAGGAAAAGGTCAGTGATCTGGATGCCTGCCATCTAGTTCACTCTGCAACTAATTGCATGGCCCCAGGATCAGTTTCTTTCCTACAAAGAGGGGAATGGCCTACACAGCCTCCAAAGGTCCAAAAATATCTAAAATTTGATCTAAGCATCAACCTCAGAAAATACAACAGTTCTTCACGGCATTATGAAGTGTCCCTCTGCCTCAGAGTTCAACTCAGATTAAACTATTGAACAAAATATAGATACAAACTCACAAAAGTACATCCTCTACTAAATGCTCCGTCTATAAAACACACACATAGAGAAAGAGCCAATTCCAGAGGACTTGACTATTAGAACAAAACCCCTGAGTGTCAGCAAAGTACCTGATTGCTTAAGGGAGAGAAACAGAGATAATTTTTCCTGCCAGAGTGAACATTCACCCTCTCTCCTAGTTCCAGAAGCCGCGTGCATCACGTCTGAAACAATGGAAGGAAATCATTGCGAGCCTCAGTGGGCCTGTTGAAACTACGCTGGGCCAATTTTATCAGTGTGTTTGCTGGAGGAGTGCCACAGGAGATGGGTCTTGGCTTGGGCACATTCCCAGCTATTTGCTGGTCTTCCACAGGGTCTAAAACCAAGACGCCAAGGATGCACTGAGAAGCAAGCCTCACTTCAATAACTAGCCATTCACTTCTGTGCCAATTTGTGCACGGGGCAGTAACAAGCTCCGGAAACTGATCAGTTCAACTGAGTTGCTATCTCAACCTCATCAAGCCTGGGAAGGGATTTAGACTGTGTCACAGAGAACACTTCAATGCTCTATTGTTAGAGAAACAGGGCCAGAGGACTTTAATGATCATATAACAAACACGCCAAGCAATAACACTGACACATATCAGGAGGCTGTCTTTTTTATTATAGGCTGTTCGTTTACTAAAACTTCCTGACTAGTATTTGAAATTTATAGAAGTCGAAAAACACAGTAGTGTCATCTACGATAGCAAATACAGTATAGCCTATAGTTCTATTCTTGGAGACGCAGATAAATCCACATATCCCCTGCATTTTCACCATTCCCTGACCCTGTCGTGTCCCCACCACCACCCCTCACTAACAGAGGCCTCTCCGTGGCTCTCTTGCAATAGGAAAGGAGCAGGGGGGTGATCCCGGCAATCCTGGGAAGGCTATAGACCAGCGTATGTGCTCTAGACATCTACGCAGCCACGTTCAGGCAGGAAATATGTATGTATTCTTTGAAGATGTACACAGATATATAGAACTTTAACAGTCAAATCCCAGTATAAAAATCTGCTCCCCAAATGCCACAGGTAGAAAAGAAAACAGAGGTTCTGTTATGGTTATCAGTAAACTGACTTCATAAAAATGCATGCCTTATCAAGTCCACAGGTAAAGTTTTAAAATAAAAGTCTAGGATTTCCTTTCCAATGCCTAAACAGAAAGCTCTTGAACGCAATCAGCCACAGCTTGATTGCGTGTAAAAAACATCTCACAACATTGGCATCAGCAACCTCCATTGTCCACTCAGCGACGATGATGATTTTTCTTAGCACAGGTAAGAAAGCTGAGACCTACCACTTCTCTAGTAACAGTCACAACACGTATTTTACATTGTTCATGACTTTGAAGTCAGATTTGATAGTGTGACTTGATCGTGAACAAGTTATAATAAAAGGGCATTTTATGCAAATTTTAATTCAGCAAATAAAAATATTAATCAAATCTCACTTTATATGCAAAATTTGCAGTAAGTGAAAATCTATTTTTTAAAATTTGTCAAGAATAGCACAACTTCAAAACTATCTGATTGAATGACCTCTGCACTGGTACTTTGATCTACTGACAAATGCTAGATCCCCTCTAGCTGCTAAGCAGAAATACCAGCCAACCTTTGTAAGGATTTGTTTCGAATTAAGAATGGTCTCAAACAGAGCATATTTTGAATAAAATGCAACCTGAGTACAGGCTAATCTGCACTTAACTACTTTACACCTTGGTTTGCTCATTTGTAAAATGGGTTCATGAGGACTGAAGGAGATAATCTACATAAATGCTTAGTGCATGGCCTGATACACACTAAGTGCTTAATAAATGTTTGCTATTTTTAAAGTTGATAATGTGGCATATCTGTCTTTTCTTCAATTGAGGCTTATAGAACGTCTCTCCTTCAGGGATCCAATTCTACTTAAAGTGCTTTGTAGTTTCCAATCCAGGGTTGGAAAACTAAAATAACTTTGACACTTGGCAGTAACGCAAATGATTAAAGCCAATCAGGTATACATGTGTCAGAACTCCAGAGCATGTACTATGGCACCTACACTAGGGAATTTGCCTCATTTTCAATGAGGGCAAATCTTCAGATTCTTTGAGAGTAGCAGGCAATCAAATTTTCACGTCAACTCTCCGAAATATCATTGATCCCAACTTTTTAATCAGGGCCACGGAAAAATATTTATCAGTTTGTACTTTGAGATCACTGTCTGAGGTCTCCCAAGAAATCAAGCTACTTTGAGACAGTTCCTGAAGGGGAGACCTTCCCCATCTCTCTTCACCAGGCTCAGACACGTCCTGTCCAAAGACAAAGCCGCATGTGTAAGGGCCATCCACATTCCACACGCCTCCTCACACCTCCCTCCCCAAGTCCTACCCCCATGTCCTTCCCTTCTCCCCCGCCTGGCACAACTACGCAGTCAATCAGATGTGTAAAGAGTTAGGAAGAAATACATGAGACCATGCACCTGCTTTAGCTTGGAAAAACAGCCAAGCTACTCATCACAGCATAGAATGCAATAGCTGAAGTTTTCTGGCCAGAAATGGGTCTCATTTATATTCCAGTGACAACAGCCTAGGTGACAAACTTGCCAATGTTTTCAGTCAGCTGTGGGTAGAGAAGCTGAAGACTACACTTCCAGGGTCATTTGTGTTCAACACATATTTTAACACAGTGAATGTGGACCAGCCCCCATACTTTGTGTCCTGCCTCTGCAAAGGCACCCTGCTGAGATAGGGGCCCCATTTGGTAATTCATCTGAGCAGGGGAGAGGGATTAGTGACCAGAACAAAGGCACTATATGTGCTGGAAGCAGTTCTAAAATTGAAATTCTCCTATTTAAAAAGAAAATAAAATATTTTCAGGTATCGAAACTGCTATGTGCAGGCATACTGCAGGAAATGCCAGAGTGAGAAGAAAACTGGAAGATGCATGGTCTTTGCAAGTTTTGGTTAAAAACAAACAAAAAAAAAACAACTAAAGATAAATTAAGCCAACATTTCAAATTCCATTCTTTTCCAATTGGCTCTGAAAAGGAGAGAAAAGAACTCCAAAAATCCTTTGTACCTTAAATCCAGAGGACATGAAAAGTCAACTGGAACTATTGCTTTAGCCTTTTGTCATCTCCCCTTCAAGGATACCTGAGGATCCGCTGTTGTCACTTAAATTAAATTCCTACAGTACAGTGTTCACAGGCCTCTCTACAAGATGATGGCAACTATGCAAAGCTTTCTCCAAGTTTCAAGAAACGTCACTAACGTGAAGTTCACACTTGCTGCCAAGTTAGTTGGTCTCACTCTTTATACGAAATTGAACAAAAAAGTAAAGTCTCAATGTGGTGATGAAACAGAGCTAACTTGTAAGCTTTAAAAGTGCTTTAGAATTTTCATACATTCATTCTAACTTCACCTAGATTGGCATAAAGAAATTAGTTGTAGACAATGTAAGCACTTCAGAGAAAAAGCAGGAAATTTTGCTCAAACTGTCATTAGTTATCTTGGCATCTTGCTTGTTATCTCTGTTGCTGGTTAAGAGCAAACCTAGCTATTTCCTGCTTTCTAATGCCTCTGTTAGAGATTGATGTAATAAAATAAGGGGGAAATAGAAATATGCTCGTGGCGGGCAACAACACGAGCTACCACATTCCCCTTCCCAAAGTTTCAACATCTGACAAGACAGCTCAGATGATTTGGAATGCCAGACAATCAAGTATCTGTCAGGTAAGTAATCCTTCAATGAACCCCAAATGATTCATGAAAATGTTTTTTACTACTCTATTTCTACAATAAAAACTACTTCTACCTTTCTCATTTGCCCTAAATCTGCACTAAAAATAAATCCTCTCGTGAACCTACGTACCCAGAACGCTGCTACACATAACCTCACTTTCAAACGTAGAGCAATAATCATACTGCATCTATACCTGAATTTTGCAATAATGTAGGAACTTCAGTACTTCTGAAAATAAAAAGCAAGAAGCTATAACTGACTCTTAGTTGCTTTAGTGAAGTGGATCTGCCCACCCCTCCTGGTCAGGAGAGAGCACATGCTTTAAGGGCAGAGAATTTACAATCTTTACTCTAAAACCTGTCCTCAGGTGAACTTGGCCCTTGCTTGGGGATCACCTAAAAAAGCATCAAGAACTACCCAGATTCTGGAAGCATCAATTTAGTTCTCCTGGGTCAGTGATGACAGTTTTACCAGGTTTGATAGTCCCTCAAGATTCTTACTTTAAAGAGACATCAGGATTCCATTCTCTATCCCCAGAAATACGCACACATACATACACAAATTACAGGGGTTCACAAGCTTGTGTAGCCTAACTGTACTAGATCAAGATTCTATGCCTGGGCATCCTGCACTTCATGCATGAACTTCTAACTGAATCGCCCTCCCCCAAGAAGCCACTGAAACTCTCAGAGGCCAGGAATTTAAGAGACTATTGTCATTTCTTTCTGAATTGTGGTTAATTCCTTTCCTTGGAGGGGATTCAGCCAGAGCCCATGCAATTAGGCACAGTAAACAGGCCCGGCAACATGGACATATTAATACAGGCTGCTTGGGTTTGGGCAGGCCGCCCTTCCCGTGAAGGCCTGGCTCGGAGCCAGCTGGGTGATGGCTGAGTGACAGGGCTACGTGCGCTGCGTGAGGGTGGCAGCCAGCCCACACCCGAGCACACGGCCAGGGAGCCTGAGCAGGGAGCGGACACTGGGGAGCCCTCCCCCTCCCCCTCACTACCCCAGGCTCCAGAGAAATGCCTTCCACAAGCCCGCCTCACAATTATACAATCAGCAAAAGTCAGTCCGGCTCAGGGTTAAGGACATTAAGTCAAGTATTTAACCATATCCTTTCTGATGCCTTTCCCCAAATATTAACAGCTGCCATTTCCCGAGAACCCACGTAGCCAGGTGGCACCTTACACATGGCTTGTTTAAAGTTCCTGGTTCCTGGGAAGGTGTGCAGCAGTGTGTGCCCTGAGTCACACTGCTCACAAGTCCTTGGTAGCAGTCATTAACCCTAGAAGTTACCCTATGGACCTAGAAGATATCATATGTATTTCTACAGAAAAACACAATATTCAACTTCTTTCAACCTTATCAGAAAAATAAAACTTCACCTGTGGCTCTCTAAATGCTCTGTGCATATCAGAGACAAGGCAAGCTCCTGACTGCACACCTGTCAAGAGAAGGGCTTCTCTTCACATTTTCAGCTGAAATGCATCCTAAAATACTTGAAAGAAGCCATGATAACTCAAAGACAATTGGTAAGACATTAGTAATAGATAATGTATGAATAATATGTAGTTACCAATCGCCGGGCGCGGTGGCTCACGCCTGTAATCCTAGCTCTCTGGGAGGCCGAGGTGGGCGCATCGTTCTGAGCTCGGGAGTTCGAGACCAGCCTGAGCAAGAGCGAGACCTCATCTCTACCAAATATAGAAAGAAATTAATTGGACAGCTAAAAATATATATAGCAAAAATTAGCCGGGCATGGTGGCACATGCCTGTAGTCCCAGCTACTTG
>CAUYSK010122039.1:0-39081 GCA_963575035.1 Avahi laniger
TAAATGCACTTTTTAGTTTTAAGTTTATATGTGGATTCATTTAGAGCTTTTACGTACACAATTGTGTCACCTATAAAACATGATAATTTACTACTTCCTTTTCATTTTATTCCTTTTGTTCCTTTAGTGCACTGGCTAGGACCTCTAATACGATACTGAATGCCACCTTGAAAAGTGGTAATAGGGGATAATCTCACTCATTTCCAATCTCATAGGGAAAAATATTTTATTATTAATAGTTTATTTATTATTAATAGTTAATATCAACTGTGATAGTGTAGTTCTTGGTAGCTACACTTTATTGCTTAATTCCATTTCTCCCCTTTAGCTTGTAAGCCATACATCCTTTAAATCTCTATTTAGTTATTACCTTTGTGATTTCAATGTGTTTTCTGACCTATTAAAGTCTAGTATAAATTAACACTATTACCACTTCTAAGAAAATATAAAGACTGTATCACTTTAACTTCATTTATTCCCTCCCACCTTTTGTGCTATTGTTGCCATGCAATGTATACATTGCCATAATACTTTTTTTCATCATTACCTTATACAGTCAATATCCATGTCTGTTTACCGCTATATTTACATTTGAATTGTTCTTAGTCTTTCAGATACTACTTCGAAATAAGCAAATACCTGGAGAGGAAATGTAGCAACTGTCTACTGATAGCTTCTTTTTGAAAACTTGAAATTTGCTGCTCTTTGGGATTGTGTTCCAAACAATTTATTGCTGTCCTGTAGCTCTCTGTTGTCTACTGATAGTTATAATTTTATTTATTTTAATATTTTGTCTAGCTTCTGTTTATTTTTAATGAGAGGTTTGTCCAAAACAAGGTAATCTGCTAGAAGCACAAAACCCCACTTTTTAATATTCCAAAAAGTAAGAAATTCTATGTCTAGTAACACTGCAGATGAGGTACCACAAGTTTGTGCTGAAATCAACAAATAAAATTTTGACTAATAACTGCTTTATGATTACACGATTGCTATCTGATAGAGCCAGATCATGAACCTAGTCAGAATAGATAGTGTAGTAACAACAATATCGTGGAGAAATAGATTTATTCAGGGAACATTTTACTTTAACGCTCACTCCTTTCTCATCTAATGAAAGAAATAGCACTGATTGTGTTTCAAAGCACATTGATGTTAAATGGATTTATTAGGCATAAAATAGCATTTAAAAGGAAATTATTAAAATGATGAGTCATCTTCAAAAATTTAATTGTTTTGGTTCAACTGAGTGCAGTTACTCACATTTGATAATTCCTTACAAATGCCAGGCTCCATATCTTATTTTTCTTCCAACTATTCAAATTTTCTGTTCATCCAACAGCTGTATTCAAGGTAAATTTGCCAAATGTGAATAATTTTCTATGCTGCTGGGTACCAGTTGCTAGGAATGATGCTTCATTGTTTTTCTCTTCAATGGCATCATTAAAACTCTAGTCAATTAATCATCAAAGGAATTACACAAACAACTTTTTCAATTGTACCAAACATAACAAAGCTTGTCAAATTTATTTTTATACAAAATTTCCATGACAATAATGAAGCAAATACCAACGTCTGTCAGGCATCACAGTTTCTGCGTCAGTTTTATATTTAACCATCCTAAACTTGTCAAAATATCATGACCATCTCCATGCAAATTCATTTACTTGAGATTTTGTATGTACCTTTGCCAAAATAAGATGCTTGAACAATGTGCATATCTATGAGTGCACAAACATAAATAACTAAATGTAACAGGGAATGCAAGTGGGTATTTTTGGCTTCATGTTAGATATTTTTAAAAATATTTTCGCCTGTGTTGTCTTTAATATAGTCTCATCAATCATCCATTGCTGATTAGATTATGGAATATTTCTCTGATGTTGTAATTTAAATGGATATAGAAACATTTCTATGATATAAGAAGAGAAAAGGAAAAAAGTTTAAGTGAATTTCTTTTACCTTTTTTCTTCCCACTAAGTCCTAGAATTTGATCAGTACCAGAATCAACACTAGACAGACCCAGATTAAAAGCAGGAGAATACATAGAAGAGCAGGGATCTGAGAGGTGATGAGAAATTCTCAGCTTAGACATCATCGAAGCCTATATTCTGATTTTGTAACTATTAATAAGTTAAGAGTATTTCAATATAATAAGGGTCTATCAGTTAATTGGCCCACAAAAAAACAACACTGATTTCATGAATCATTGTCATTTCTCCACATTTATGCTCCAAAAGATGATTTCTAGATTTTTCATTCCAAGGTGAATTATTTAATAACTCTTCAGTGCATAAATAGGCTATTTTTAACAGCGTGCTCCTAAAGGTTTTTTTTTATCTTTTTAACATTCCTCATTTAATGAAATAGATTATACTAATAGAGTTTAACATAAAACATACTACTGTATTTTCCTCTTGCTCATGGAATGTGTTAAAAATTTAAAATATTGAAAAAACTCTTTCCATTAAATAACACAATCACATTTTCAAATACATAATAATGAAAAACGATTTCCTCCAAGTTATTCAAAATAGGGTACTAATAAATCTTAATATTAAAACTAATGTGTCATAATCATAATAAATCACAAAATAATTATAATTAAAGCAAAATTGAAATATAGTACCAGGTAGTCACAACAGTATAATTAGTTGTTTTGTCCTATATTAAAGTTTCTAAAATAACTAGCAGTTCAAGTCCTAAAGCTTTTAACAATTTGGGTTAAATTTGCCACTAGCAAATGCTCAGTAAATATATAATGTTCAATAATAAGCAAATGCTAATGTGTTTGTTCTATTTTGATACTTTTGTTTTAATATTTTATATTATAATGCATTATTTAATGAAGAAACAATATTATATGTAAGTTATAAAGAAGAATATAAAGAATAATATTGAACCCACTAATCAACCCCCAAAGGAGATCATTTTTAATAACTTGTATCTACATTTGTGCCATTCTGCTACTCCACTCCCTTTATGAATCCTTTAGAGATAACAAGCATTCTTTATTCTGTGTTTACTGCTTCCTAAATTTTCTAGTTTTATCATGTGTCAAAAGAATATATTTTTGCATTTTTTTTGTTTTTAAGTTCTATAGGTAGATAAAATGGTGTGTGTGATCTTCCAGGACTTGCTATTTTGCTATGGCATGTTTCCAAAGCATGTCTTGTTTAGCTGTAGTTCATTTTTATTTACTACTGCATTTATCCAATTGTACACTCCAATGTATTCATTCATTTTTTTGTCAGTGTGTTTTTGAATTATTTTCATCTTTGGGGGCCATACGTCTGTCTATCTGTTGTCTCTCTCTCTCTCTTTCTGTTCATACAAGTATTGTTTCTACGTTCTCTGGAGTGTGAGTACAAACTGTTCATTAAATATGTCTTTCTTCTTTATACTGGACACACAGAATACATTTTGCAGATATCCTTGGCATAGCCATGTGACTGAGTTCTAGCCAATGTAATATGATACAAAGTCCAATACATCTAGGTTATATCTTTCAAGTCATGCATTTGTCCTTTCCATTTTCTATTTCCTCATCCACCAATTTGTCACAGAAAATAAGAGGCTCAGAAGATGTTGGAGGCACAATATGTAAAGAATCTGGATCCCTGAATGTTCATGTGGAAAAAGTCTCTCATGGCAAGTACTACATATTTGAACTATTATTTGAATGAAAAATAAAATTTTATAGTATTGAGCCCATTTATACATTTTGCAATATACTTGTTAAAACTGTTAGTACTGCTCTAACTCAGTGGTTCAGTGAATAGATTTTTGCTATCCACTAAGAGACCGTTTGACAATATTTATTAGGGCTGGGACCACAGGGAAGCGAAGTACAACCTGAGAAGGCATTAAATTCTACACCCTAGCATCTCATTCTTAAATTAGGCTTGTTATTGGCATCTAGTAGGAAAAGACCAGGGATGCTGCTATATATGCTACAATAGAGTCCTCTATAATAAATACTTATCCTATCTAAAATATCAATAGTGCCAAAGTTGAGAAAATCTGCTGTAATTAGTACAAGCAAATAACAAAACTTAATAAATGGTAGTTACTCTAAATAGCTTAAAATCTACCCCCAAATGATTTCATTCAATGGTTCAACAATGCAAATTTACAACAGCATGCCCACTAATTAGGTAAAAAAATATTTCTTAAATGTATAATTTTTTTAATTTTCAAATTATACAAGTTGTTATAAAGAAAAAGATGTAAATGTATAGAAAAAGTATTACTATTTAAGCATGTTTTTTCATATATATTTCATCAACTGACAGATCAGATAATAAAATGTAAATACTAATCTTTGGTAATCCACCAAGTGTTTGATGTTAAAAACTATATTGGGAATTAGTGGACTAGGAAAATTAAAATGGTCAAGGTATGCCACAAAAGGCAAAAACAACCTGTTTTGATAATCTGCCCAAATCTTGCCATGTACTTTCAACACGTTATTCCAACATGAATTCCTAGGTCAGCTAAGCCTCAGGTTTGGTGTTGCCCAAACAATAATCCGATTCATTTATTTTCCTTGCTGGTCTAAATGTTTGGCTCAGAATCAAGTTCTTTTCTTAGTGTTGTGGATCCATTGCTTTGCTGGCTTTGCCAGATGCCATGCTATATTTATTATATTAGGGAATCCAAGTGAAGGCAGAACAGCGAAGTATTTGGTGCAGAAATTCTGATTCAAATTCGAGCTTTACCACTTGCTAAAATCACGACCTTGAGCAAGATGTAACTGTCTGTGGCATGATGATAATGCAAAGGGCAAAAAGAAGTAATATATGTAGAACACTTAAAGCAACACCTATACATAGTAAGTGCTCAAAAAAATTGTCAGCTTTATTATTGATATTATGAGGTTACTTATTGCCTGTCTTGCTCTAATATTTTGGGGTTTTCCTGATTCTTGTCTGCTCTTTCTCTCTTTCTTTTTTTTTTTTTTGTTCTTGAATTGTGTATATTATTGATTCATCTATTTATTAAACAAATGTCCATTGGGTGCCAACTGTGTTCTACTCTGGTTATGGCAATGAACAAAGCAGACAAAAATATCTATTCTCATAGAACTTAAATTCTATGAACTCATAGAATTGCCCTCATAGAACTTAAATTCTTGTGTATATGTTCCACCCATATCTTGTCTCATGCCAAAATTGCCAGGCACTTGATTTCTTCATGGTTACAGATTTCATTTTCTTACCTGAACTCTTAAACTCAGTGTATTCTTTGTCTATCTTTGCCATGCCTTCTAGTCTGGTGTATATAGATGAGAACAGTTGACCAAGTCTACACATTGGTTCTAGTTCTACAAGTTGCAAAAATCACTGCATAGAAATGAAAACTAAGGCAATGCCAAGTGACCCCTTGCCTGGTTTCTGAGACAGGCTTGCTCAATGTGTCACCAGGGTTGAAGCAGACAAAAAGTACTTGAGATAAGAGACCACGTGAAAAGAACACGAAATAACCAGGGGAAAGAAAGTTTAGCTTGGGAGTCTAAGCACTGTGAGTTACTGGGATCAAAACGAGGATTTTTTTGCATATCATTGGACCTAGCGTATTTGGAAACTTCTTCGCTCTTTCCAGATGTCCCGAAGATATTCCTAGACTTATGACATGTATTTTCTATATTATGATTGTCCAAAATCCCAGTACAAATGCCATTCTGGTGCGTTTTTGCTGTTATATTTCTTGGTGACTATATCAAATACAAAAATGGGCTGGATAGAGTGTGGGGTGTGTGTCTGATAAAATACATCAAGTCTTCCATAAGTTATGTTTTATTGAGCATCGTTTCAACTAATGGAAGGTAGAAATCCTTTGCTATTATACACTGATCAAAAAGTTAATTTTTTTTCCAGCTTATGTTTTATGTATTTTAATGTTTTAATTTTTAAAAACAACCTTAAGTATATTACACAACAGGCTTTAAAAATCAATAATTATGCATTTTTCTGCATCATAGATATAAGGCCTTAAAGTTGTCTCTGAAGAAAACAAATAGATCTTTAATTCACTACTGACTAATGTGAGATGCCTTTTCAGTACACAAGGGAAGAATTAACAATATATAAGAAGATGTAGATGGAGAAAATCAGTCACAGGTGCTAAAGGCACCATTATGATTGCCTTCCGATGAGATAATAATCCCAATGTTCTTCAAATAAAATATGGGGTTCCTCTTAGGAATATAAAAATCACATTTTGTAATAATTAATGGCTATTTTTGTGAAGACATTTTCAAGTGAGTTGCTGGAAGAAGAGCCATGTATGCTTCTGCCATTTATATCAGAACGGTTGTGTTACGTTATAAGGATACTAAGCACAGAAACATGCTAAGTGAAATAGCTGAATTTTGAGCAGGAAATATAGTCAGACAATGCTGACCTTTCTTTTTTTTTTTTTTTTTGCTTCTGATGTGAAAATGACATGTACTTTCTCTCAAATTAACTTTTTAATTAGGCATTTTAGTTTATACATGGAAATTATTTTCTAAGTGAATGATAAGGCTCAAAATCAGTAATATTTAATAATATTACATCATCTGATTAAGGTAGAGTACTTAATAATCCATGTATTTGAAATTTTTGTATGTTAGGGATTAGAATAATTTCCCTCCCTTGTTACCAGTTCAACAGTGAAGTTTATTAATTCTTTATGCTGAAAATTAATGTGCTACTGGAAGAGTGTAGTCATGTTAGAGTACTTGTCAACCAAATGACTGTTTAAGATATGACCTATGAATCTCTTGCTCTGTCAATTACACAAATTGTTTTTAAATTATACTGTAGACCTAGAAACTGTCTTACAAAAAACAGTAAAGACACTTCCTAAGCATCAGAGGCCACTAACTATGGATTATGCGATTTAGTTTTTAGTAAAAGCAGACATAAGAAGGTGGCACATCTAAAGCTGGTTTTTGTCCTATACAGAAAACCATATGAATTTAATCTGGTTTGGGATATTCATGTGAAATTTGAGTAACCTAGGGTACATACAAGTCTATAAATCTATCTTTGAAATAGAAGTCACAATATTTCATTGTGAGAACATGTGAAATCCTAGAACCTTTGTCCATCTAGAGTCTGAATTTGGATCATTGTAGAAATTTTGAAAGTATGCCATCCAGACTATGCTTGGATGAACAGCCTTCTCCAACAATTGGCTGCAACATTTAAGAGTGTTTCAGGAACTGTTTATGTTTAGTTAGTGCTCCTGTAATTCCTCTTTCTAAACAGCCCAATTTGTAAGCTTTTAACTAAAAATATACAAATATAACTATTTACACAGAATAACCCTTTCATTATTTTACTATCTTGGCAAGGCAAGATGGTGGAAGTGTTCTTCATGGTAGTGAACTTTCTGTTCCTTAGTGAAAGACAGGTTGCTGCCAATAATGTGTAAGAGACTGGCTTCCTTCAAAAATAGTAGCTTAAGTCAGTAAAGTAGTTTAAACTAGAATAAAACTACTATGCTTGCCTTTCATTGCCTTTGACTTGTCTCAATAAAATTTGCATTTAAACATGGTAAGATTAGCTTGCTTTGCTATGCTTCATATAAAAAAAACTTTTTCCCCACACAAAGGAAGTTTAAATTTTTACCAACATTTATTTCCATTTTACGTTATTACTGCTGTGTCTGTTGGCATTTTTCATAAACATTGAGTAGCTATCGTACAACAAAAAGTATGTGTGCGGTCATCCCAAATAAAAGATAAATATTTGTTTCAAAAACACTCGTTTCATTTGTGTTAAATATTTATCCCTCATATACAGCAACCTGATGGAACCTAGGTTTAATCTCTTTCCAGTATTCAATACCTAATTTGAATACTTTTTTAATGTCTTATTGTCCAGAAAAAAGAATACATCTTCCGCATTTAAAATATTAACTTAGATTCCATTAGCTAAGTTGTTGATTTACATGTGGTGGAATTTTCCTATTTAAGCCATGGCAAAGCAACTACATTAAAGAGTCATCGTATTATTTACATTAAATAAAATTAGTCCTCAACGTGAGGCTACTTAGCTTTCTCTAATAAAGAAAACAATCACTCCTCAGATATAAAAAATCGTATTAAAGAAGTAGTAAGTGTTCGTGAGAACAGAATAGTACCCTTCTGTGAGAACATAGCCAATGTGTATGTGTAATAATAAAGACAAACTAAAGCATATCAGTACTGGTAGGTTTTACAAGCTCAAGCTGTATGCCTTGTGGAATAACTGAAGGAAGAACAAATATTCGGTGCAGTTGGTCATATATTAGAACCATTTAACTTTTATGATTTACTATTCAATTTCAATTTTTAAAACAATATTGGGGAAGTCACTTTTTCTTGAAATTACCTAACCATATGTTCTCATATTATGAATATTAAACTGATTCTAAATTCACTAGGATAAAATAAAGACATGCAAATTACATGAAGAGAAGTTATAACTCTCAACATAACTTATGAATTTAGACTATATTGTCAGCCATTAATTGATGCTTCCATTGCAGGAGAAGGGGAGGGATGAGAGCATAGAAAAATAAGTTATCTAGTTTGGCTCTACATGACTAAAATTCACTAAAGATAATTGACAATTTTCCCCTTACAGTGCCCAGCCTGGATCTCAAATCAGTTAGTTTAAATCGTCCCACGTGGTGAAGTTTATCCATTTATAACATGCTTAAATCTGGGAAATCCACAGCTACATAGCATTAACTGCAGGTCAACAGAGAATCACATCTGAAATTCCGAATAAACAGAAAAAGACCAGTCAATCTTACGCTTGTTAAGTGCATTTTTATTGATTGTATTTTCTCCCTTCAGCATGAATCCAAAGGGGGAAAAAACAAAAAACTGATCCTGTGGCTTTTACTCTTTCTTTCATTATCCCAAATGAGAAAGAAAGGATGGTATCGAGAACAGGGACATAAAATAGCTGTTTCTGCAGAAATGATCACCTTCCTCATAGCTTCATAATTTACTCCCAGTCCATAAGGTCCTCAGTTCCTGCGATTGCGATGATGGATGACTCCACTTCAGCTACTACGGGCAGAGATGCTGCAATGTATCACTCTGCAGGATACACAATAGAACCAACGGACCAGCAGGACTGAATGGCAAGCAGAGGTGCCAAGGGAATTCTCTTCAGTGGAGGAGTAGATAGTCATTCTCTAGAATTATGTAAAATGCAGCTTATAAATATTGCTCCCACTGTGGACACGTGCACATGCAACTTGACAGAAAAGGGCAAGGCTGGCATAGAAGAATGCAAAAATATTTTCCACTTCAGTGCCCGTATTTTTCACATGGCCAGATTTTGCATTCAACAAAGCTCTAGCTCGATGCCCAGTGAATTGTGGGGAATGTATATATATTTGAGGACAGAGGGAAACCGTTTATGGTTTTATCATTGAGATTTAGTTTATTCTGAAGCTTGTAATTCAGTACTAAGGTAATGCTAAATTGGTAATATTTGTTTAAATCACGTTTCTAGGATCATCTCATACCTTTTCATAAGTCAATATTAAATTCGAACTGACTAAATTAGCATATGAAACAAGACATAGCAAATTTTAGCTCTTCTGTCCATTCTACCATCCCTTAACTTGAATTTCCAGACTACAGAGTGACATAATCACTTCTACCCCTGTCCTGCGCAGCTTGTATAGGAAAGAAAAATTCTAACTAACCCTAACCATACTTTACACATTCTCACACAATCTAATATAAATCTGCCTCGGACAGAATAAAACTAAACGCTTATGTCCTAATAGGACCTCAGTAGCTAAGGCCTCACATCAGTAAGGAACAAGAACAGTTATTGGCAATTCCTCTGAGTTATTAGCAATGAGCAAGAACAACTCCTAGGCCAGCTTTTGTGGCCAATATACTTATCTTTTACCATGTTCTTCTTTATCTTTCTCATATGAAAAATTTTATTCCACAGGGGGTCCTGTACATTTTTTTTTAATTTTTATGAAAGAAACCTGCTCTTCCTCTTCCATACTAACAGGGACAGAGGCAGAAAATAAAGTAAAATTCATAAAAAGTAGCCTACTGGAATTCCAAGAGTCCATATAGTCCAGGTACTCTGTACAATTCTGCCATGTTTAATTTATATTGTATAGCCATAAAACACACTCTCAGTGTGTGTGTGTGTGTGTGTGTGTGTGTGTGTGTGTGTGTCTGTGCGTTAGGGATGGGGGATAATCCATAATCTTACTCACAATGATTAGCCCTCATGACAGATGCAGTGACCTTTATAAGTGAATGAAACCAAGATGTGGGTTTCATCTTTTACTTATTAAAGGTGATGCATTGATGGTCTTTTTAAATTTTTAAAAATCTTTTGTGGATTTTTAATTTTTGGCTCAGAAAAGGAGACATGAAACTATAGGAAAGAGAGTGATCATAAAACGATATTTTGTGTATTTCTATTATATTCTCAAGAAAGAGATTTGAAACCCCACTCTACTTGAGAATCTATAATAGAACTCTTCTTCAGCTTCTCAGAACACAAGCTATATGTTAAAACCCATTGTGTTTTATAAAATGTTAATATTTGAAAATGGGGTTCTATAGTCGTTCGGGAAACACTTGAAAAAAGTTAAATAGATATCCTTACTATATAACCTTCATAGAACCTTTCACATGTTCCCAAGCAATGTAAATATCAAGAAGGGATTCTGTATGCAGTTTTTCTCAGATATATTTGAATTGGAAACTTTTGTTTTTACTTAAAACCTAATAATATCCTAAGAATCTTCCATCTTGTATTTCAAGCATCATTGTCAGTGTTTAAATACAATGCAGTGCTATGTCCTGTGCAAACTTCTGTTTATGTATTCTGTTTTCTCTTCCTTCTCCTGTTTTATAGAGAACTTTGTCTGAGTTGTCTCTTTATCTGAAAAACTTCTAAATAGGTTGATGACCATTAGGAACTAAAATGATAAATGTTTAAGGAATTCTATCTTCCTTACAACTAGGGGTGCCTCGGCTATGCTTTGTAATCTGGAACTCTGGGTTGTTTCCTCAGCACTTTCTAAGAGAAATGCATCCCATCACAAATGGTAAAAGTATATGCGGTTTCGAGTTTTAATTGAGAATGGTAGTTAGTAAAATACACATTTTCCTTTGACATTCAGAGTAAGTAAAGTGGCATGTTGTACTGGAAATAGCATTAGACTGAGAATCAGGGAACTAGGGTTTAATCACTAATTACAGCACAACCCCAGACTAGTCACTTTCAGGGTCTAAATTCTCATATGAAGAATGTATGATTCACATATTCTGAGCATGGAATGGGGAATAAAAATAGTAATTAAATCATGATGACTCTTCCTTTCTTACACATATGAGCCATTCTTAGTGCAAATAGAAATCATTTAACACAAAAATATTTCTTTTTTTCTTAACTTTTCCTTAAAATATATAAACAGCAATGGCATATGATATGATAGGTCTGTTTGGTGACAGCTAGTATAATTGAGGCAATATTTCTGCCCTATTTTTGAAGTCAAATTATTATAGGTAAAAGATATATGCTGCTTATTGCAAAATGGACAAAACGATCAAAGACTTGTTTTAGCATAAGTGTTAATTTGTGAGCTTCTTTTCCCCTCAAAAACAGCCATTAGTCTAATAGAGTCAGAATTGAATTGCATATCTTTCAACACATCAATCTACCAACACAATACTTTTTTAATGCCTTTCTGTTTAAAGAAGAATGTGTACCTACTTGTTAAAAATCTTGGCACCAACTCGTCTCTGTATGTAGAAGATATAATAGCTTGACGTTAAAAGTACTTAGCTTCAACAAAATATACCCATTATGTGTCACAGCTAAATTCTTCTTGGCAAAGAAAAAAGGCATGAAAAAGAAAAGTGTGAGTTCATGAGAAGAACTCGAATTAAGCCTTTTAAAATTCCTTTGGTTTAACTACCTATGTTTTTATCCATTGTTCGGTAAATGACGTTCATTACATTTTTTATGATTCATTGCTATAAATTTTTTATGTTAAATGTGCGTCAATTTTACCCTCCAAACATACACATGAAATGCTTTATACCGTTAAAATATTTTAAGGAAAAACAGGACATTAGATGTTTTCGAAGATGTATTTCAAAATTTGTGCTTAAAAAAGATTAAAATGTTTGCAACTTCTGTGACTTATAAGAAGGTTTAGAGCAAATCTAAACATAACAATAAATATATTTTATCTTGAAAGAGTAGAAAAATATTTTACTTACTTTGGTAAAGATAAATAGCTTTCATTTCTAAAATGGAGGAAATATTTTACTTAATTTGTTGGGCCACTATATTGTAAATCTGTTCAGGTTTTTGTTTATCATTTCACTTCCCGATCACTGAGGCATGATTACTAGGTTAGAGGCTGCAGTAAGCTTGTTGAAGACCATAGGTGTTTAGTTATTGCTTTAGGGCACGCAGATGGACTCCCCAGAGCCCTGAGACACTAAGTCTTGTTCTACCTGCAGGCACCAAAGCAGGTGTGTACTATTGATGGGGCTGCTCCAAATGGAACATACCACAGGTGATGCTAATTAAGGAAGCTCAGGGACTATGAAGGAGCACACAGTTTATTGCTGATGGTGGAGTGCCAAAGGTTAGTGAAAAGCAGGATTCTCTGCTGGCCTGGGGAAGATAAGAACACAAAGGGCACAGAAATGGATTTAAATACAGGCACTTATCAGTGTGCCTCTTAAACTACATAATGCTGCATACATTGCTATGCTTTTAGCGGTAAAATTGGGAGTCCTTTTACGAATGTACTAATTTATTAACATCAATTTGTGTCACCATTTAAGTAGTTACACTCTCATTTATTTTTGTCTTGAAGAGGGAGCATCTAGAAAACATTAGGCCAACCTCAAATAAGCTATGATTAGAATAAAAATCAGATGCACCATGCCATTATAGTTTTATACAGTGCAACTTTACTCCCACATAAAAAAATTCTTTTAATTTCAATAGTGTACGAATTAAATAAATTTCCATCTTTCCTTGATTTGCCAGTTATTTTAAAAATATATTTATTTAGAGAAGTGAACACTACATTCCACGGAACATTTTTATTGGCATTACAATCAAGTGGCAAATTCTAATAATTATAAACCAGAATTAATTCATATTAAGTATATGTACATAATTTAAAACTTTACATGCACTAACTACTTCATTATTAATGATATTTCACTTTCATTTAGTTATATGAACCAGCAAGAAAGATTGTCTAAAGAACAATGAATGTTTAAAGACGGCATAAAGTGTTAACAATACAGATTTCAATATGGTTTACCATAGAGCAGCTAGTTGGTAATAAGCTGTGCATAGATCATCTAAAACAGGTGTGATATAATTAATCACTATGAATTTAATTAGTGACAAGTTTGTTTTTGTTCTCTAATGTTGTTCCACAAACTACCCTAACACTTGGTGTCTTAAAACCAGAACCAATTTATTTGCTCAAGATTGCCTTGGTCAGGAATTCAGGGGGCGGTTGTGCTTGACTGGGTGTTTCCTTTGTTCCTTGTGGTGTTTCCTGAGGTTATTCATTTGGCTGCATTCACATGGGTTGCATCTGGAAGTCAGGTTCAGTTGGAATACTTAGCTGGTAAATGGAATTCCTTCGCCTATATGGTTTGTGTCTCAGCTTAAATGGCAAGAACAGCTGGGGTCTAACTATCTCTCTGTCTTTCTCTCTCTCTCCACATTGGCTCCCAAGTAGCGGGCAGATGAGGACTCTAAGAGAGAGGAATTGAAAGTTGCAGATAAGACTTGGCCTCAAGGGTTACAAAGTGTAATTTCCACTGCATTCTATTGGTCAAAACCAGTCATCAGTTGTCCCAGATTCAAGAGCAGAGGAGGAGATAATAGATTCCAAAGGTTGATGTGGGAGTGGAATTAAAGATATTATTGTGACCATCATTAGAAACACATTCTAAATCAGCTGTTAAACTAATTTTTTTTGTTTTCTACCAGAAAATGCCATATATTTTATAGAACAAACATTAAATATTATATTAGACCTTAGAAACATCATCTCTTGAAAGAGAGAAAATATCTTATAATAATTCCTTCCTAAATACATAAATTTGAAACCATCCTGAGCAAACAGTTAAACAAGAAGTCAGAATCCACAACCTCAGTGCAGTAAGAGTGGTTTCAACAAGAAGCACATGCTCAGCATTATTAAGCCAAACCTCAGTGCACCTGGCCTCTCAAAGCAATCAAAACTGGAATGGATGATTTATAAACTGTTATGGGTGAGAATTTTCACCCGCCACTTAGAAAAGGCTCTTACTTAGAAACAAACTACTGACATTTTGCCAGGCCATCCTGTGACCTCACTTCATGACAGTTGAGGGCAGTCATTTCAGGGACTTTCCAATAATGTATCACTGACATCAGAGTGACACCAATTTCCTAAAGGGTCTAAAAGAAGTAACTTCCACAACCAAGAAGTGAAACACATTTTTGTTTCAAGAAGAGATTTCTGCAAATAATAGAACTGAAACAATGAACAATAATAAAGTAAATGAAACAAAAGTTACTCTAAGAAGTGAATTTGATGTTTATTTATTTCAACATTCTTACTTCATTAGTTAAAACAGTGAAGCACTGAGAGAGGCAGAATCTTGCTAAGAGTGAAAGAGCTAAGAAGTTGTCAAGCCAGGAGGCTTGATCTGATTCCTTTCCACCTCCTAGTGCACCGTATTGACCCACATAGCTTGAGTCTGTGTCTCCAGGTCCAGGAATTGGCAAATTATGGCCTGTTCTGTAGAGCTGTAATGTAGGAAGGTTTTCTTTTTCATTTTCAAATAATTGGGGAAAAAAGGACATGAAGAAAAATGTTTTCCTTATGACAGAAAAAATTTTTGTTTTGTGACATGAAAAATTTAAATTTTCATTTTTATGAATAAAGTTTTGTTGGAACAGTCACACCATTTTATTTATGTATTTCTTATGGCTGCCTTTACACTGTAAAGACGGAGTTGAATGGTTTGACAGAGCTCCCTCTAGGCCCACAAAGTCTGAAATACTTACCATTGAGATGGAGCAGAGACTCCTCTTAGGGGCCTTCCCCCTTCCCCCAAGCATGGAATAAGGGAAAAATCTTGAATCTATTCAAGGAAAATTCTAGCACCTAGCTAGCCTTGAAAAGTAAATAAACAACCTGATAAGCAAGAAGAGAGTAATAATTTAAAACAATAGCTCCCAAGCAAGCCAGAGTCACAAGGTGTTTTTGTTCCCTATGGAAACTAAAAGGTAACATCTTAATGTGTTCTTGATTTGTTTTTCAGAAACCTCTACCAGCTGGAAAATGCTGACGGTTCTCTCTTATACCTCAGAAAAGGGGGAACTGAGGACTAAACTCTGACTGGCATTCTTTTTCTAAGTTTCTTCCTGAGGGTCCTGGAGTCACATCCCCAGGCCAAACTTTAACATTCTCTTCCACTGACCCAAAGTGTTTAGACAAGGCTGTGCTTCCTTAACCAATTACTAATTATAGAGTCTCTGAATCCACCTATGATCTGTAAGCCCTCGCTTCAGAATATCCCACCTTTTGGGGCCAAACCAATGTATAACCTGCTGTATTGATGTATGATTTTACCTACGACTTATGCTTGCCTGAAATGTACCCCTGCTTTTGAAAATCCCTGCTTGCAAAGCCATCAGGGAGTTCGAGTCTTAAGAATCAGCTGCTCATTTTCCTTTCTTGGTGCGATGTAATAAATGCCTTTTTCTCTCACTGCAAATCTCAGTGTCGGTGTCTGGCTTTACTGTGCTGGGCCAGTGAGCCCCAGTTTGGTTCTGTAACACCATCTGCCCCTTTGGAGAAAAAGTTTCCCTACCCCTGCCATAGGTCTTTCTTCCCCTTGATCTATTATCTATTTGTTCTTTCCTTCCCTGTTCTTTCTTTATTTTCTCTCTTACATAATATCTCTCTCTCTTTCTCTCTCTCCCTCTTTTCCTTCATTTCTGTCTTTCATTCCTTTCAGATTATCCCTTTTTTATGCTACCAAGCCCCTCTCTAACTTTTCCTTTGACTTTTGCATATGTTTATGCCCTATGTAGGCTTTTTTTTTTACATCTGTTATACTCAAAGACTTTATCGAAGAATATTTTTTTTCCTCTAAAATGGTATTCAGTCCCAGAAGCAGACATTTATTTCCTTGACATATATACGAAAAAAATTCAATCAGCAGTCTCTCCAACATTGGAAAATTCATCTTCACTGGAAACACGTTAAACCACACCATGCTAACAAAAACAAAGCGTTACTAGCAGTTGGCCTCTAAGGTTGCGTGGGGTGCAGTCCTTCACCTTCTCCCTGTCTTTGCTCGAATACCCCCTTTCAGCAATGTCTTTCCTTACTACTTCATTCAAAACTGCACAGGCACCCACAATTTTCTGTCTCTTTCCCTGTTGTGCATATATCTGAAACATATAACACAATTTACTTATCTGTTTATTTTCTCTCCCTTCCACTAGAATGTGAGCTTCATGAGATCAGAGTTTCGATCAGTTTTGCTGACAGTTCTTTCCCCATTTCCTGTAACAAAACAAGCAATCACTATTTCTTTCTTTCTTTTTTTTTTTCAGGGTGTTATGAGGGTACAAACATTATGGTTACGTTTTATGTCTTTGCTTTACCCAAGCAAGGGTTAGAGGCATGCCCTGCCCTCTGCAATGCTCCCCGTGTCGTTTAGTGGAGGGTTTACCCCCGCATCCTCCTAATCCCTGGAGAGTATTACTGCCATGTGAGCACCCTAGTGTTGATCGGTTAGTACCAATTTGATGGCGAATACAAATGGAGCCCATTCTTCCCATCTTGTGATACCTCACTTTGGATAATGGGCTCAAGTTCACTCCAGGAAAATATAAGAGGTGCTAGATCACTGTTGTTTCTTATGATTGAGTAATATTCCATTGTATATATATACCAAATTTTAATAATCCACTCATGAATTGACAGGCACTTGGGTTGTTTCCACATCCTTGTAATAGTGAATTGTGCTGTCATAAACATTTGGGTGCAGATGTCCTTATTATAGAATATCTTTTGCTCTTTGGGGTAGATGCCTAATAGTGCTATTGCTAGATCGAATGGTATTTGTCTTTTTTTAGCTCTTTGAGGTATCTCCAATTTCTTTTCCACAGAGGTTGCACTAATTTGCAGTCCCACCAGCAGTATAAGAGTGTTTCTGTCTCTCCACATCCTCGCCAGCATTTGCTGTTTTGGGATTTTTTGATAGAGGCCAATCTCATTGGGGTTAGGTGATATCTCATTGTGGTTTTGATTTGCTTTTCTCTAATGATTAGAGATGTTGAAATTAAAAAGCTTTTGCACGGTCAAGGAAACTATTATTAGAGCAAATAGCCTACGGAATGGGAGAAAATATTTGCTCTCTACACATCCGATAAAAGGCTGATAATAAGAATCTATCTAGAGCTTAAAATAATCAACAAGAAAAATATTTCTTGAATGAATAAAATAATGCATCTTGGGATTATATGCATACATAAAAAGTCTTAATAAAATAACAAACATTAATTACTTGACTTAAATTGAAACTAATAATTTTTAAATTTCAGATAAAATTATTTCCAAAACGGAAAAACTAACTTAAAACTATAAATGTAACTATATCCGCATCTTCTAACTGAATGTATATTTCTATTTCCTTGAGTAAAATAAAATAATACTGGATTGCTTTACTATTTCTTAAGATATTCAATGGGTTTAGATAACAAGACAATCAATGCTTTAAGATTTATTCTAAGAAATAAGATGTAAGATTTTCACTAAGAAATAGAGAAATTACAACTGTTAATGGATAAGAAGAGGAATTCATATAATCTTAAACTCACAGAAAAGTTAAAAGTACAGTAGAAAGATTTTTTTTCTGATCCATGGTACTAAAAATCACTTTATAGCCAAAAGATTAATTTCAAAATCAGTCATTGCATTTAGTTGTCTTGCCTTACTTCTTTCAGCCTAGAACTTTTCTGTTTTGTGTTGATTTCTTACCTCGATACCTTTGAGGTTTACAGGCCAGTTATTTTGCAGAATGTCCCTCTCCTGGGTTTTTCTAATTTATTTTCCATTATGAGAATGATGTTAGGCATCCTTGGCAGTAATATCATAGACATAATGCTATTTCTATTTCTATTTCTTCTTATTGTACTCCATCAGATGTCACATTATTTCAATCTGTCCCCTTGTTAAAGGGGATATCTTCCAGGTTCTTCATTGTAAGGGTACACACCTTTTTTCTGTGATTAGTAAGAATTTTGTGAATGTCGTACTGTGAAACTATGTAAACATCTATCACATTCATATTCCTCACCAAAGTTTTTAATTAGTTCATTTATTTAATCTATTAGTATGGACTTGTGGTTTTTCTAATGTAGTCACTGGGCTATAATCTATTACTATAATTATTTATTTTGATACTCAGTGTGTTGCCTATGTATTTGTCCAGTGAGAGCCACTTGAATTGGCTTTTGTAGAATTTTGATGTTTCCATAGCCCTTTGAATATGTCATTGCTTTTTGGTATAATAGTATAAGCCAGTCTCATCTTGTATGTTTCTTTTTCCTGCCGTGGTATCACTATTGTTTCCATTGGATTATCACTGTTTCTAGGTTATCTCAGCAGATATAGCTGGGGAATATATGCATGTGGATATATATATATATATATATATATATTTCAAATCCATGCTACCATGGTTTTTTTTTTTCCACATGAGCCTCTTCATGTCCAACAAATAGATGTTACTCCATAATTGGGCAACAATTTGTTCTTTTAAAGCACTCACAAATGCAATTAGTCACTTGCTCTTTCAGTAAAAAGAGGTAAGTAGACAATTTCACCTGCAATTAACCAATTACTTCATGGTTTTATTTGCCATGCTTGAGCCCATGTGTTTTTAAACATTATCTGTACTGCATCCAAAACATCCAGTGGAATGTCAGGGACAATTTTTCAAACCCTGAATTAATGAATTTCAGGCAGCAAGTATCTTTTTCTAGGAAAGGAACTGAGAATTTAGGAATGAAAATAACACAATTATATTTTTCTTTTCAGTAAGAAACACAGAATACCCACACAGTAAAGAGCAGAATTGAAGAATGAAGTATCAACGTCAGTGCCTATAAAGCTCACTGTCTTGTGAGAGGGTTTTTATTTTATAGACCATATATTGCAGCCTCCCCACTAAGTCAGCAGACTTTAAAGAATGAATAACAATACTGCTATGATCTTTTTTACTTTTAAAGTAGGTATAGACATAGATTAAATAGATAGATAGATAGATAGATAGATAGATAGATAGATAGATAGATAGGATTGAAAGGAATGGCTGCTAGGATTTTTTTAAATGTATTTTTTTCTTGATGGATTTTACCCGCGAGTAAAACATTTTATTTTCGGTGAGAATTCCACCTCAGCTGTACAATTAAAACAACTTACTTTAAATTTAATATTGGAAGAGAGAATAATTGTTTTTGTATTTTTCTTTGGTCTCATCCCTGTGCCCACCTAATCTCTACCCTGTGTCTCCAGCCTGTCTCAATTGTAAGATTTGGATTCTCCTATTCCAGTAAGCTGTGTAATGAAAGTGAGGGAATGACTATATGTAAATGGTTGATTAGGTCAGGTCACTCTTGGAGTTTGCTGCCTTACAGGTTAAAGAGCCACCTTGGCCATTTACCATGTGATGAATCTTTTGATCAGCTCTTCTAGGAAAGCATGTGACTCCATGACTTGTGTTAGTACTTTCCCTAGAAAGAATTTTTTAAAACATTACAGCAAAGGAGAGAAGGAAAGCATGAGGTATTCTCCACAGTCCTCATATTTAGCTCCATTTCACAAGAATTAGGAAACATTAAGATTTTGGCTGAAAGTATCCAAAAATCATTAAATAATATTTTTCAAAAAGCTTATTTTTACCTTAAATTTCATAAAATCACTAACAATTTACTTTTTTAAAGACCTAAATGTAAAATGCAAAACTATTACACTTCTGGAAGATACTATAGGAAAAAAAAACTAGATGACCTTGAGTATGATATTACTTTTCATTTTTTTAATTTTGCATTTTTAATTATTATGGATGCATAATAGTTGTACATATTTATGAGGTACAAGTGATGTTTTGATACAGATATACAATGTATAATGATCAAGTCAACGTAATTAGAATATTCATTACCGAAAGCATTTATCATTTCTCAGTGTTAGAAACATTCCAATTTCACTCTTTTAGTTATTTTAAAATAGACACTAAATTGTTGTTAACCATAGTCACCCTATTGTGCTACTGAATACTAAATTTTATTCATTCTATCAAATGCAATTCACTTTTTAACCAGAAGGGTAGAAGAGTCTTTAGAATTTGTCTTATGAGGTCACCTCTTTTAAAAAGATAGAAGTGCTATTTCCAGCTGCTCCAGCAACAAAAGGTGACTCTGTACAAGATTACCTCTAGTCCTCTGTATTCTGTTTGGAAAAGCTCCATCTTTCCATTGATTTAACTGTAGCTTCAGAATGAAACACAGTTCCTAACCTCAGGCAATCCAAAGCATAATGGAAGAGGCAGGCATTTACTCAATAATTTCACAAGGCAGATTGTGATTAGTGATAATAAAGTAATTAAATATATTAAAAAACAAGAATAAGGAAAATATGAACTGTTTTGTGATGGTGATAAATAGAACTTTGGCATGTATAGTTGGAAAAGAGATATTCCTTGAAGGACTAAGAGAAATACAAAGTCACCCCTTGCAGGAAGACTAGAAGAGAGGCACACGGATGTGGAGACTGCAAGAAGTTTTTAAAGACAATAATCATTCGCTCAGTAATTTTTAATTTACTCGATAATATTCAAGCTCCCTGTGAAAATCAAACAGGACTTCAAAATCTTTGACACTCATTTTCTTGAATCTAGTGGAGCTCCACTTTGAATGATAGAATATATTAATAGTAGAAATTATATTGTGATAATTTCTGGGTCTAAGCCTAAAGAGACTTGCAGTCTCCACTACTTGTCTCTTGGGATACTTGCTCTGGAAACTGAGCTTCTGTGTTGTAAGGAAGCCCAAGCAACAATGCATAGAGACTCTTGTGGAGAAGAATCAATGAACAACCCCAGTGGAGCTCTACCACCCACTATCCAGCCATGTGAACAAGCCATCGTGGGCGTGTATCTTCCAGCCCTAGTCAAACTGCACCAGCTCATGCCTCATGGAGCTAAGATGAGCCAACTCCATCAATTTCTGTCTGTTCATGAATGTAGATTTATGAGCAAAATAAACTATTGCTTTTGTTTTAAGCCACTAAGTTTCGGGATAGTATGTGGCAAAATCAGCAGACAACAGAACAACCACTTATATACCAGGACTGCATGAAGCCCACTGTATATGGGAACGAAACTGAGAAATATAAGCCCTGTGTTCATGGAGCTTGTAAAATAATGCAATGTGGCTCAAACAGGGTGCAGGTGTGGAAAAGAATGAGATGTGGTAAAAAAAAAAGAGTTGAGAAAAGTAAGTTTATTAATGATTATATAGATATATTTATAGAGTGGAGGTGTAGAAGAGAATGGGATGTTGCAAAAGAGAGTTGAGAAAAGTAAGTGTATTAACGATTATATTGGTAATAGGGTGTTTAAAAACAGTTTAAGAATTCTTAAATTTAAATGTAAACTACAGGAGTTTTCTTAAGTGGAAAGTCATGCTTTAGGATAATGAAGGTGATGTTGGTATTTAGCTTTCACTGTAGAAAGCAAAACTAAAAGTTGAGTTATCATTCATGAGATGCAGGAAGCCCAGAAAAAGGTAATGAGAGCCTGAGCCAGAGTGAAGAGGATGGAAAGGCAAAGTCAGGTTTGAGGGATACTCTCTCATCTCCCTAAGGGCAGAGATGTCATCTGTTTTGTTAATTCATATCTTCAGTTTCCTAGAACAGCATCTGATACACAATAGGTGCTCAACATCTATTTGTGAAGTAGAGTGATAGTAAATAGAAAGGAATAAATAAATGTGACAGAAGCTATATAATATCTTTTAGGAAAGTTACTCTTTCATTTTGCTCAATCCACCTCCTCTTAACCCCAATAGAAATTTAAGATAGTCATCCCCCTGAACTTCATGTCTCTCTTCCAAAGACAGACGCATATATTTCTTAAAAGAAAAAAAGAAAAAAAGAAAAAAGATAAAGGGAATACATCATTTGTCTATGTTTCTATCCAAGCTAAATGTATCTAACCTTGGGGTATATGTACAGTATATGATTTAATCTCACTACATTTGATTTCTCACTCTCCTAGACACTTACCTGTATTTTGTTTTTCTGTGTGTGTTGTTTCCAGGAAATTTATTAATATTTGTAAGTTACCCTGCAAGAGAAATTATGATAAATGAAAGAGTGTGAAGAAGAACCTTCTACTCTCCCACAAGGAAAGAGCAAAAAGGATGTAGTGATATCCAAAATATGAATGTATGGAAGGGTCACATAACTGATATCATAAAACAACATTTTGTCTTATAGAATTCTTATTCTAAAATATTGCCTTCTTCATCAAACTTATCTGACAGTGTATCTGATGTTGGTTGAGGCAAATACAATAATCTTTTATTTACTCAATAAACATATAGATATTGCTATGGGATGTATATTTAATCACTTCTAAACTATACATGATTAAAATGACAAAAAAGAAATTTGGCAAAAAGTATTGATAAAATAACCAACTGCATGAAGTCACATTTAACTATTGTTTAGTCTAGGTAAGAAAAATAGAAGAAACCAGCAGAGACTAAAAGATAAGGAAATAGTGTGTTCATTTAAGAGTCTGATTCAAAATTCATTAAATAAATTTTTAATGAACCACCAAATGCATGTATGGAAATTTTTTAAATATTATTCAATGTTTTGGAATTATTGGCAACATACATATTGTGTTTATAGCAACATTTGATGTGTTTTGCATCTATAAATTTAAATTAATTTAAAACAAAAGGAAAAATAAAATATATTTCATTTGTCATTTAGAAAAACATTTAGTGACTAATCCCCCAAGGATAGCTTTCTATTTTATAATTTTTAATTAAAAATGCAACTTGTTATTTTTAAAATAACTTATTTCAAAATAACTGTTTGACAGAATTTAATGTTTTATATATTTTTAGAAAGCATGCATACACATATATTTAGTTTTTAGTTGCTATTAGGGAATCTTCACTGCATCTGGAAGCCAGATGCCAAAGATGTTCAGTTATTATCAACTTATATATGCATAGAGGATTGAAAGTGATATTTCATGCCATAATTCATCTGAATGTTCATTCCCTTGGAACATTGCTTTCCATAGATTGTAACAGAATTTGGAACAAAATAATATAACAATATTATATACATTTTCTATTTCTGCATTTTTCGTTTCTAGAAATGGTCACTAAATGATGTTTAGTGACAGATTAGTATCATCCATAATCCTAAATCACTAAGAATAAAAGTGTTAGATTCTTTTGGTTAAGTTGCCATAAGGACCAAATTTATTTTTTTTAAATGAATTCCCTGGAGTATCAACCAATTTTTAGTTTTACAGCATATGTATCACATCTCCATCCATTTTGCCCCAATTCTAGTCTTCTCATCCTTCAATAGTGAGGACGAGAAAACCTGGATGCATATGGATACGGTTGATTTGAAAACTACTTTTTAAACATTTGGAAGTTTTTCAAAACCAAAACCATATTTTCCAAGTGATCTTTTCCCCCTACATTTTAAATCCATATGCAACTTAAAAGAAACTTACACCATATGCTAGTTCAGAATCACTTACATTAAAATCATGAAAATTATGTTTAATAGCTATTTGACACACAGGGAGCTTTTAAATTAAGCTTCTCTAAATTTTATATCTTTTAAAACCTACTCGGTTTCCTATCTATCCTAACCACCCTTCACTACTCTCCAAGAAAAGATCTGATTTAATTTAGGAAATATAAATTTGATTCTATCAGTCCATCAACAATGATTATGTAATAAAGAAAAATGCATTCAATTTTTTCTTTTTTCTAGGTTTTTTTGTTGTTTGTTTAAGTATTTCCATGCAAATTCTGTATGGTTTTACTTTTATCAGGATCAATAATCTGAGAAATAAAATAAATTTTTGCATTTGTGAGTTTATACTTTCTTTACAATACATTAAGCACACTAGTGATAAATAATACTGGAGCATTGTATTAGCACAAATAAAGTTATATAAAAAAATCTTGTTTTTTGTCTTCTACCTCCTCCAATCCTATCTTCACTGAGATATTCAATATTAATGGTTTTCTCTCTCTCCACACCTCTAATAGATGAAATCTATGTAGTACACTTCTTCGTAAGGTACAACTGTGCATGAGTAAAACTATGTGTGATTTAGAACTCAGGATCAGAATTTTTAATTAGTGAGTAAATGGAAAGGAAAAGCCAACGTTATGTACAGATAAACTAATGGCAGAATGGGACATAGAATAGAACGGAGTCTCCAGTCTATGTGACATTCTGGCCACTCAGCTACCCCATGCACATGTGAAATAATGAATAGACAAGTGCTTTGAAAATTCTAAGTGTGAAGGCAAGATCACCAGTGATCGTTACAATTTTATCATTTTATTTCATTATTTTTCCAAAAATGTAAAGCTTAAACTTATACTATAGATTGTTCATATTCCCTAACAAAATATCCATTAATTTATAAATTTGATAAAATTCTAACTTATTATAATGCCCTACAAATAATAGTTAGGTCTCCCTGTGGTGCTGACTGTTTCTGAAATTCTTTCGATGTTGAGTAACTTATACTGTTTTTCCATGATTTGACATTCTGTATCCGATGTCTGTGAACATTGATTGAATATGTGGTATTCTGGGGAGAAACTGGTGAAAGAGACTTGTGTTGCATTGTGAAAAGCAATACTCTGAGGAAGGACAGAAAAGGAATACACATATAAGAAAAGAGTGGATCTCACACTACTGCTTAATCAAAGGCATCCTCATTCCTATTTATAAAAAGTGTACTCTGTATTATCAGAAAAATCAACTTATGTAAGGTCAACTATTTCAAAAAGAATTTACAGTCTAGAGGCATTCAGATTTATAATTACAAATGAATTTTCTTAACTACAGAAATTTCAACATATGTTATTTCTTTTATAGCTCTACATGCAGAGTTATAAAATCTAAACACAAATAAGCCTACTAAATGTTTGATTACATTAAATCTTGTTTAAAAGCAGTGGGCTCTCTTGTTCTTACTAGGAACATTATCACTAGCATAGTGCTTCATGCAGACTCATTATTTCTATCTCCCATAGTTATGAATGGCAAAGCAAAAAGCCACACTCGAATAGGCATCTATGTGCACATAGCAGGATCTTCCTAGAGTAGAATGCATATTGAGTTCCTTAATTTATAATTTTTTTTCCAATATACAATTCATAAAGTCTTTCTAAAGATAAATGTCTGAAAGGCTATCAATTCCCTTGCTACTTCCTTCCCCTCGACACACACTATTTTTTTTTTTTTTTTTTGGCTCTTTGTTAGAAGTGTAGCTATTCTTGACTTTTGATGAGTTGAAACTAACTCACATTTACATCTTTCAATCTGATACCAATGTCAAAACTCTTCAAAACTCTTGTTTTCTTTTAATTTCCTTTTTCTCTTACACTTCCTCAAAGATGAGTAGCTAAAAAAAATAATTCTTTCTGTCTGAACAGTTATGATGCAAATCTGAGGACAGTAGGGAAGTTTAAAGATTTGTTTGCTCATGTTAGATTTTGGGAATGCCTGGTACATATTTTCCTCAATGCACAATGCAAAGTAGTTGCACTCACAAAGTATCTATTGGAAGAAAGAATTCTTTCCATCTTTTATCAGAATTTTAAGTTTTCACTCCACAATAATTCCCAGCTGCTTTGGAAATGGAAAAACAACATTTTGAAGATTAAAACATAGTTATTATTTTCACTAAAAATGAAGAATTCAGACATAAGTATTGTCAAACCAGCTGGAATTTAATTTTCACTGCTGGATACTTCATGGGCTATATTTTTCAGATCGGGTATCATACAGGTCAAACTATACCTGGTGATGAGGTGAACAGTGGCTCTGTGAACAAACTGATCAGTGTGCAGCAACATAAACATTCTATGAGGAATTCTGAACACTGTCAAACTGCTTGCTCCCCAGCTTTCAAATTTAGTAATAATAGTAAAAAATAGTCAACATTTATTGAGAACTTACTATGTTCCAGACTCTCCACTAAGAACTTTATCTGCAACATTTAATCTAATACTCATCTCCAGTATATGAGAGAGATATTATAATTTTGCTCACTTTTACATAAAAGAATTAAGGCCTAGAGAGGAAAAATAACTTGACTAATATCACATAGCTAATAAATTTGGAAAATGTCATGATTTAAAACTGCAAACTTCAAAGTCACAGCTGAGACTTTATTCAGGGTCTCTCCTTTTCTGGATGAGGTAGTCAACCTGTAGATATACATCATCAAATTTTTCTCTTCTCAAAATGGCTCCATGACATTTGGTAAACACTAAGAAAATCTGAATAATGTATAGACTTTAATTGATATAATTTATCAGTATTGGTTTACTAGTTCTTACAGAGGTACCATACCAATATTAGAAGTCAACAAGAGAGGTAACTGAGTGTGAGGTATATGGGAACACTCTGTCTCTGTGATATATCCACAACTTTTCTAGAAATCTAAAGCTATTCTAAAATAAAGATTGTCGCGCGCGTTCCCGGGTTTCGGCACCACTTGTCGCGCCGCCCTGACCGGCAGGAAGGACGCAACACTCGGAGTTCTTTCAATCAGCGTTTTAATGGGGCAAAACGCGAAGACCACGAAGCAAAACAAGCACAGGCTTATATACTGGTACTTGATTGATTTCAGGCGTTACTGGTATTTGATTGATTTCAGGCGTTCCTCTGCTGGCGCATGCGCTCCACTGATGTTTACCTCAAAGTTGTTTGGTGCTCAGCGCCATCTTCTAGTGGCGTCGACTGCAGCGCCCCACAAAAGATGATATCTTAAAAAATGGCTCCATATACATACCTAGTCGGTGTTTCAAACAGTCTCCTCTACCACCATCAGACTTCTTCTATTACAACTTTATGATGTTTTTGCTAAAAAGGGACATAATCTACTCAGAAACCAAATGAGTCGGTTTCATTAGACCCATTTTTCTTAATGTCAGAGGCCCTTAATCCATGTTTTCAAAATCCATGATATTTTAAGGATTGTGAAAAAAATACAAAAGCAAATTAAAGTAGCCAAAGGGAAAAAATTTACAAAAATGTTATTAAGGAAACAATCCATCCACAAAAATGTGAGCATATTTTAATAACCTTGAACATGGCAGGAAGAGTTGCAATGAAAAAAAAGATTTACATGTGAAAGTAGAGGGAAAAAGTTTCAGCTTCAAACATTAAGATCTTAATTCATAAATCTGAAGAAAAAAAAGAAAATAAAGTCATTAAAAGATATAAAAAATGCAAAAGAATAAATGTCTCTTTCATGAATCTTTGTGGATATATGACAATACACAAACTACAGAAAACCAGTTTACTGTTTGAAAAATAAAGGTGAGTTCAGAAGTATCAACGTGGCATTTTCAAGTCAATGGAAAATAAATGCATATTGTTTAGGCAATAATTTATAGTATCCTGGTTGCATTAAAAGGGATTTTAGAACATAATTTTTCCTATAGAAACACATTTTGCTGCTTTAAAAATGCAAGATGTTTTGAGAACAGATTTGGAAGATTAGCAAATACATACCAATAAATCACAAACACTTATCCAATAATCAAATTAAAACCTGTTTTTACATAGTTTACTGGAAAGTATTTTTTTTTCACTCTAAATAATATGTCTCTGATTTGAATTTAAATGCCATTAATTTTAAGATGTGCTTTAAATGTAAGCTAAATTTAAAACATACAAAATTCATATTTTCCTTTTCAATTTAATAGGAATTCCAAAAGACCACTTTCTTTTCAGAGAGAAACTCATTGAAATAATTACCTATTGAGGACTACAAATCCCAAGGGATTAGTTATGGATATAGAGTTCCCAAGTTTCTAGGTCACTGAGTGGAATCTGAAACCAACCCCACAGCGACTAAAGTATCTTATCAAGAATGACTGTTAAATGACCTTTATCAAATGGTCTCAGTGGGAGACAGGTGTCCACTGTTGCTGACCAACTGGCTTAGGAAGAAAGAACATAAAAGGTTATGATTACCCTTAAAAAGTGATCTCTGGATATTTGGTTTAGGCAAAACATTGAGTGTGAGTAAGTCCATGGCACAATGAGTTAACATAATCTCCCCCACCCCATTCTCCACACACACAACCTCACCCACCTACCCAGTGACACATACACACACCTTCCACATAAACTTCCAGAAAAGGTGTTTACTATGGAAATGATTCAAATAAATCAGGAATTATTAATTTTTTCTTGTAAAGGAAAAACTAAATTTTCTCAAGAGTTATTAAAATTTGAATAAATAAATAGAAAAGGGGATTTATCGAAGCTGTATATGAAAAAGAAAATGTGTGCATTAATTACAGAGTTTGAAATTGTAAAGACAAATGCTAAGATTATTTTAAAATAGCTTGAAATTGCACAGTTTCATAAGTTGTTTTTCCTTTGCTTTGAGCAATTTGAACCATTGTCAAGATATATCTACACAAGCTTTGGTGGGTGGAGAAGTTTATATAATGTAGGATTTGAGAGTAGGAAGAACAGTGGACCAAGTGCAAAATGAATGATGAAATTGAATCAAATGCATTTCACTTGTTACTCTAATAAATTGTTTTCATAGTCAGAAAATTAAACTGGATCTTTATATTTACTATCAAGTATGAATATGAATAAAATTCATGTACCAATGTTGGGGAGTGGGGTAGTGGTTACAACCTTCTCTGCTCCTACACCACTTGACCAAGAGAAAGAACAAACCCAAGGCACAGTCTCTGTTACTTATTTTGGCCACATTCAGTATGGAGACTTGTGTCTGGTATTCAAATCATCTTTCTACGTAGCATACTAATTTTAGCTAAGCTCCTTCTTTGAAAAATGTGCTTTAAAAAAAAATTAAAGCTGCTATACAAAGACTTGAGAGTGAGATGGGGAAAGAGAGCCTGTGGTTGATGAAATGCAAATGAGGCTTGGCTCAGACAGCTGGCTGCTTTGGGATGACATGGGTGATAAATGGTTCTTAAAACTTGAGCAGGCATCAGACTCCTGATTCAGTGTCAGACTGGCAAAAACAGCGGTATTACTAGATGCTTCCTTTAATTAATGCAACACTACTGCATGAGTCCGGACACTGCCGATAAATGGGAAAGAACTGATATCGGAGGTAATATCAGAAATCTTTCAACCTTGAAGCTGGGATGTGTTGGCCAAAAGCTGCAGTATCATAAGAGGTTTAATTGTATTTGTAATGTACCAGTGCACCACGACAAAAATGGGGAGACAGTGAAGTCAGGACTGGGAAAGGCTGTGATAAATGAGAGAGAATGAGTGATTACACAGCCAGGAGGAGTGTGAAAACAGACAAAGGACAAGCAAATGGAGGCTGGGGGGGCGGCTGCGGGGACCAGCCACCACTGTAATTTCAACAGCAAAAACTCACAGAAACTTCGAAGTGGAGAGACGTGTAGCATTTATTTGGTCTTTTGGGATTTGTCAGAGCTGGAGGATGCACACAAAAAACAAACAACTCAGAGTGCCTGAAAATATGGTCACACAGCATATGACTCGTAGTAGTGTGTACCTTTTATCCTAGATCCAAACATATATTATGGGGACAATGTCTGAGAAATACCTATAAAAAATGCACACACACACACACACACACACACACGAGACGTTTTATGTATAGAAAATACATGTGGGCCTGGCTATCTTTCAAGAGTGTCTCATTTCTCTTGGCTTAAATTTCCCCTAGAAATCAAGTTAAACTTTCAGATGTCACTAATATTGTAAATAGGCTGCATTAAAATAAGGTCTTATTAAAGTAAGTAAGCCATTAAATAATTTTCTGCAATAAGCAAATGACAGAAGCATTGACCTCAAGCCTCACTATGGACCCCACTGAGAACTGCCTGAAATCATATTTGCTTCCCTATTTAAGCACAATCACTAACTACAACTACAACCACAACTATATCTACAAACTGTCCTCTCCAAACATGATGAGCTGTACTTTCCTACTTTGGTCTAACTAACGTCTTCTAGCCATGCCCTCTTATAGCACTTTAGAGCAAGGGTCGTTAGCAAAAATTCTCTAAAAATGAGCCAGATATTAAATATGTTAAGTTTTTTGAGCATTAACATTTATGTAAACAGCTCAACTCTGCTATTGCAGACTTATAGAGCAATAGCAATAGGTAATGAATAGATAAGGCTGTATTCATTAAACTTCATAAAAACATGCAGTGGGCTAGATTTGACTCATGAGCTACAGTTTTCCAATCCCTGATGGAACATCTAAACTCTCTCTGGTTACTTTAACTATAGAAGCGAGTCTTGTCTATTATTATACTTCTTCCAGCAGTGCTCGCAGACAGAATGTAGGAGTGACTGAGGAACATTTCCTCTTTATGTATGTACACTAAGGAGTACAGTGACATGTCACTACAGTACATCAAGGAATAGTGTCTTTTCCTTCCCTTTTGGTTCTCATCTCTTGCCCTAGATTAATAGAGGTCACCAACCACTGTTGTCAGATAGAAAATTAATAAGCTACCTAAATAAACCCAGTCCTTTCTGCCTCGTAATATTAGTATTAAACTTTCCTCACCCGAGGACAACAGAGAGACTTTGACTCTTCTGTAAGTTTCTCCTCTCAGGTACTGTGTTTCATTTCATCATCTGCAAAATGCAGGGGAAAGAGCTCACAATTTTGTGTTGGTTGTCAATGGTAGCATAACAAACCAGCCCACTACTCAAAATAACAATCATTTATCCTCTTAGCTCACATATCTATAGACACCTTAGACACAGTTGATCTTAGCTGAGCCTAACTGAACTTGAATATCTGCAATTTGCTGTTCTTTACTGGCTTGCTTTGGAAAACTTATCTAGGGAGGCTCTGTTTCACCTTTCTTTCATTTTCTTTCTGGAACCAGGAATTTGGCTGAGATATGTTCGTCTCATGGCAGTGATGAAGGCCCAACAATTTGAGTCCAATTGAGCAAATTCAATTCAAGACTTTGTTTATGTCAGACCTGCTGAAATTCCTTTGGTCAAAGCAAGTTCTAAGAGTAAACTCCCAAAAATAGTAGGAGGGCACTATGTCAGGAGTGGATTTGGGAGGCGTGAACATTTTAAGGCAGTATGCAGTCTCCCAAATACTGGGACAAAGTTTGGCATAACTAGCAGACCCTAACCCTAACCCTAACCCTCACGCTAACACTAACCCTCACCCTCACCCTCACCCTAACCCTAACCCTATACCTAAAACTCACCCTCACCCTATCCCTAACCGTAACCGTAAAACTAACCCTGAACCTAAACCTGACCCTCACCCTCAACCTAACTATAACACTTACCCTAAACCTAAGCCTCACCCTAGCCCTAACACTAGCCCTAACGCTAACCCTAACCCTAACCCTAACCCTCACTCTCACCCTAACCCTAAACCTAACCCTAATGGTAATGCTCACCCTCACCCTCACCCTCACCCTCACCTTGTTGATACAATTAATACAATATTAATACAAGTTGAATTCTGGCTCCGTGATCTTGAGTTCAATTTTCTCGGCTGTAAAGTGGGGAAGGTGATGCCTATTGTAGATCATTTGTGCAATTATGAGGATTGAGATAATATGAATTGTGTGACGGGCCTAACACAAAGATAATCATCAAATGTTCTATACTCTTCATAAAATGTTGGGCTTGGGAACAGATCATTTCTCAGCTTTTTAATATTCTGGCATAATGACATATTTTGGTGGGCCTATCAACATGCATAAGCACAGAGTGAACTAAAATGCTATGCCTATGTAACATCAAATTTATATTGATTTTGTCCACAAGTAAAGATCTGATTTTCTGTAGCATGCTTAGTTTAGGAGTTGACAGTTTGAAAATTTATTCATTTGAGTTAGTAACAATAGGAACTTGACTATCATTAAATCTATCAGTCTAGAAGATAATTCTGTGGTCTTTACTGAAATAGCAATGTGTTCTTGTTCAGCTAACAATTGATTCACTCTCCAAACTTTTAATTTTTAGTCTTAACCTGCAAAGTTCCTTCTCTGTGATCTGAAAGAAAAATATTTGAATTGTCGTATAGATTTCATGCAATTATGAAGTGTTCAATAAGGCTCAGAAAAATGATACATTTTCTTTAATTCTTTGTCCTATAATGAGCATGATTAATTAAAAATATAAAAAAAGTATTAGCTCTCTTTCCATATGCTTAAGATGCACATCTATCTCTTGGATTTCAATCAATATTCTTAATTTTAGAATTGAAAGCATTATTCCTAATGTAGGGTTATTAGTCTCTAACTTACAGATTTTTCATATAGCTCTAGTTGAGATCAAGCAGCCTTTGCTATTCCTGGAGAACTTTCCCTGTGCAACTTTAAAACTTATTTTAAGGAGTTGGAGTAACTTAAAAACCAAGGATTTTTTTTCCATTAAAAAGGCTCCTTGGGGAAGATGGATTGGACTGGGGTGGGTTATAATTCTTTTCTCTACAATGTTCATGACATGCACTAATGAAAATGTTCACCTTTATGTTCCTCTTGATTATAACCAAGGAATTTTTGATGCTACATAGGCATAAATTTTTGTTTCTCGATCTGAAAAGGACAGGCTGGTTGTGAGATCTAATTGCTGAAAGATGAAATTTAAGAACTGGAGGTCATTCTGAAGTTATAATTCTTTCTCACATCTTGACAAATAACTAAAATTTCATTTTTTTAAAATTTGAGGTTAAACTTTATTTTCTGAGGTCATGTAATGCATTAGCACTTTTTTAAAACACATCTACGTGGATAGTGAACCCTAATAGAAAACTCGTCTTCTGACATGACACAAACATACACGTGTAAGTTGGCCAAAGGACACCTTTCTGAGGTCTGCTGCAGTAAAGCATCAACACCCTCCCCGCAAAAAACAAACCCAACAAGGTTGTTTAGACTCTTCCTCCATTAAAAATGATGCATTAATTAGCAGAAGACATTAGAGATTTGACTAGAGACTCAGAAATATTACCAATGTCTGATTTGTTTTCTTTTTCTGGAATGAAAGACATGACATTCATGTGGATGTGGAAATCATGCATAACTACAATAAAAATGGAGTCAATTATAAAAGAAAAAGTTTTATCACAACTGTGTTTTACCAGTTCCTACTGTGGCAAAATGTATATTCTTTGTGATAGCAGAGGTTCTCCAAACATTTAATTCTCTGAGCTTCAAATCTTTCAATGAATCTATTTATCTATGTGTCTATATAATGTATGTAGAATAAAAATTTTCTTTATGTAAGACTTGATCAAAATACAATAAGGTTTTTAAACACTCAACTTCTTAGGGTGGTAACTTAATATTCAGCTGCTTCTCTGATATATACAAAAGCGGAGAGTAATTCTCCCACTTTTCTCACCTCACAAGCTTATTCTGAGGATCAAACAAAATAATGAACCACAGCAACACTCTGTAAGCTGTGAGATCTGAGATACTATCATATAAAGGTAATGTTTTGTGTTTTGATTTTTACAATAGAATATAAAGACTATAGGCTCTGGAGTTAAATCTCATTAGTTCTTTCACCTGTGAAATGAAGACAAAAATATATATTTGGATTTGAAAGAATTTTTAGAAAGTATCATATACTTTTTCTGGAATAAAATGCATACTCAATAAATGGAAATTATTATTAACATATCAAAAATGGATGAAGATCTGATTAAGTGAGGAGGTATGTGATGGCAGGCAATTTCTAGGTGCATACTCTATTCAAAATTAGACAGGTTCACATAACAATCATCAAAACTGTCCATTTAGTATCAGGACCATAGATAATAGCTGAGAGATAGGAGGACAGTCCCTCAATGAGAAAGGAAGTGGCAAGAGTTAGGGAGTTCAGAGAAAACTTCTTTTTGTAATAAGGGAAGCAAAATATTAATACAAATCAGAAAAACAAGGCATAAGACTTTCATAGTGACCACACAAATATGACCAGAGTTGAAAGGGAGAAAACGATGAGATATCTGTGCTCATGTGTATTCCTGTAGCTCAGTCCAAGTCCTTCAGTGTCTGGCAAAGAAACAAGTCTGCTGAATGACAATAACACACACAATTTTACTTAATTATGTACATGTATATGGCAAACATGCAGTACATATATACCCACAGGCAATATATTTCAATATCATCTTGGTGTTCATAGCCCTAATATGTTTCAACGTACATTGTTATCAGCACCCCGCATTACTTATTTTTTGCAAGAGTCAGGCTAGATACCTGTTGTCATCTGCATTAATCCTCGCTTTTACTCTTGCCATCCACCTGTGCTAAATATCCTACTTTTTCTATATTTGTACGATTCCTATCATGTTTTTTCAAGCCTTAGAAAGCTAAGTTCTTCCATGAAACCATCTCTGAATTCTTCATCACACTCTAATCTCCTTTTTCTCTCATCGTCTATTGAACTTAAGCTGTAACACTCAATTTAGCACATGCCCCATCTCTAATCTTGTCACATTATGTTAATCTTGTCATTCCATTAAGCTTGTAAACCCCTTGTGAGCTCAGACTATGGTGAAGAGTCGGAACTGGCTCTCAATCTCCATTCTACCTCCATTCAAGTTGAAGAAATTAGAAAGCTGAAAACATTCCCAGACTCCATTACCACAAAGATTCTAGAAGAACATCAGGTTCCTCTAATTAGATTAACTTGCAGAAGAACTGGAAGGTAGCAATGAGGCAGAAGTCATTTTTTTGCATCTCTTTAATGCTGCTGATAGCAATCTTGCAGCCATATGCTGTTTTTCTGCAGTAACCCGCTTGTTTCCATTCTCCACTTTACCAGGGGTTTAGATCCACATGCATTAGCAACAACAGCGGTGGCTATGAGTGGCTTTTTCATACCTTCTTTTTCATTCAGCAACAGAGGTGTGTGTTTGAACTCCCTATGCCAGTGGTGATCTTAAAACCAGTAGCCCATAAGGGTCTGATCTTTACCATGTACTTGAAGTTTTACAATGTATGTCTAAATATCTGGTTCCCTCTATTAAAACCATTCCAGTTAATGATTCCTACGTCAACTCCTATTTTCCACATTGAGTACTGACTGATATAGAAGTCAAATATTATGCTTTATCATTAGCTCGATAGCATCTTATAAAAGGTTGGAGATCCAGTAAGATATTAATAAATACTTGGATAGTTATATTGTTATTAATTGCTATGTAACAAAACGTGGCACCTTAAAACAAGGAAACTTTATCACACAGTTCATAAGAGTTAGGAATCAGGGAGTGGTTTAACTGTTTGATATTGGCTCACAGTGTCTCAGAAGGTTGCAGTCAAGGTTTAGAATGAAATCTATGAAAAAATTTACTGAGATGAGAGGACCCATTTCCAAGTGCATCCACGTGGCTGTTGACAGTAGCCCTCAGTTTCTCACTGGCTGTGGATCAAATGTCTCAGTTCCTTAACACATGGGCCTCTCTGTTATGATGGTCATGACATAACAACAGCTGACTTTCCCCAGAATAAATAAGTCATCTGAGGGAAGAGAGGAGAGAGAGATAGAGAGAGGAGGATGGGAGAGAGGGAGAGAGAGAAAAGAAAGGGAGAGAGAGACAGAGAGAAAGAGATTGAGATTAAGGGGTGTGAGGATTAACAGTGCCAAGGTGAAAGTCACAGTATCATTTGTAATCTGTCTCAGAAGTGAAATGCCTCTGTCACTTCTAATATATTCTATTTGTCAGAGTCCAGCCTTGTTACAATATGGGAAAGGACTACAAAATAATCTCGGTTCCAGAACACGTGGATTATTAGGGCCATCTTGAAGGCTGCTTACCCCATTCTGCCCTCCTTCTACCAATCATTCATGTCTGACCTGCTTGCAAAATACTCTCATCCTCTGCCAAGGCCCCCAAAGCTTCATCCCACTACAGTTTGAGTGTGATATCCAGAATCGCACCATGCAAATCAAGCAAGGTACTGGGGAGTGTATTTGTAATTCCTTAAGGAAATCTCCTTGAGTTATTCATATCTGCTTGATCTGGAATCTATGAGCTAAAGAAACAAGTGATCCTGCCCCCCACCTACACACACACACACACACACACACACACACACTCAACCAACTTACAATGATTGGACAAGCTTAGCATAATTGCTATAAAAACTCCTATTCAAAAAGAGGGAAAGCAGGAGGCACACCCACTAGTCCACAGCAAGTCTGAAATCCATCCAACTCGTCTGCAAATGAATTACCACGTTTCTGGGCTCTACCCTCTAAAATCTCAGTTATGCCCTGAGTTTTCTTTTCTTTTTCACAGAAGGAAATATGTGTTGGTAGCTACATTTCTACTGGTAGAAAGGGACTCTCTGTCCCTTTCAGTCAAGCTGCCTGTGATTCTTCAAATGTAATTTTCTTTAACAATATTTCGGTTTCCTCAAATCTTATTGAGGTTCACTGGATTAAACAAAAGACACAGCCATGCACTGCTTTGAGATAATTTCTTCTATACTTTAGGCTTCTGTTAAAATAGCTCAGGGACAACTCCCCTAAACTTTTTAAAGACCCTATTATTTGATTGAAGGCATTTGTGAGTCCATATCCTGCTATATCCTATTTTTCACACAGACTAACCCTGGTATAATGTGGAAAGCAACTACATAAGAGTATGAATACCATTTAGGACCTGGGATCATTCTGATCTATCTTGAAGTCTGACTACCATAATGGTTGAAAGCTTCCCCCAAAAATGTGTTTCATGTCTTTCTAGTTAAATGTTGTACCCTAAGAGTTTATTGATTGCCTTTAGCTACTGTGAATTTTTAAAAGTACACACATTTAATATGTCATATATTTTATGAGTCATATGTACTAGTCAGGGTTCTCCAGAGAAACAAAGCCAATAAAATATGCATGGAGAAAGAGAAAGAGAGAGAGGGAGAGAGGGAGAGATTGATTTTGAGTAATTGGTTCAGCAATTATGGAGGTTGGTAAGTCCAAGTGGAGGCCAATAGGGTGAGGACTCAATGTATTAGTCTTTTTGGGCTATCATAACAAAATACCATAGACTAAGTAAACAACATAAACAACATAAATTTATTTCTCACGGTTCTGGAAACCAGAAAGTCCAAAGTCAAGGCAGAATCATTTTGGTGAGGGCCCATTTCCTGGTTTATAAATGGCACTTTCTAGCTGCATTCTCACATGGTAGAAGGGACAAGCTGGCTTTCTGGGGCCTCTTTTATAAGGGTACCAATCCCATTCATGAGGGTTCCACCCTATGACCTAATCACCTCCCAAAGGCCCCACCTCCTAATGCCATCATTCTGGGGGTTAGTATTTTAACATAATGAATTTTGAGGTGACACAAACCTTTAGATCATAGCACCCAGGAAGAGCTAGTATTGCCTTTCAATTCTGAATGTTGTCTGTTGCAAATTCCCCGTTGCTTTCAGGCAGTCAGTCTTTTGCTCTGCTCAGGCCTTCATTTGATTAGATGAGGCTCACCCCACACTATGGAGGAAAATCTGCTTAACCCAAAGTACACCCACTTACATATAAATCTCATCCAGAAACACTTTCACAGAAAAATCCAGAATAATATTTGACCAAATGTCTTAGCACTGTGACTAGCCAGGTTAACATATAAAGTTAACCATCACATCATATAAGTACTATATTCATAGTTAAGCAAGGAGCTGACATATGGTATTTTTGATATGATGAGTTTAGAGTATTTTTCCCATACCCATCTCTATCTATATATATAGATTTGTCATTCAACTGCAGCTCACTTTCAGTTCAGAGATGGTGGGAGGGTAATATTTAGTTGTGTCCAGAGCACAGAAAGTCAGGGTACAGTCATTTCTACTATTGGGGTTCAGATAGTTATTATGACTCCCAGATTAGGGTAAGTAAACAGAAGCATGATTTCAAGAAAGTCTAGAAGGAACCCTGGGAGAAAAATATCAAAAGAGAAGTGAGAACTACACTATCAATCACCTTACCTAAAAGGCCTTGATATTTAGCAGTGGGTGGCAGATTCACATACAGTGAAGTAGAAGACACAGTAATCTATTAAAAAACGACCATCTAAACGCATGTGTAGGCCCTGATGAAAAAAACATACCTGGGTGTGCGAATACAAAGAACTCTTATTTTGCTACCCTAGAAATCCCACTACAAGAACATCAAAAGAAGGCCAATATATTTTTCCTCTTTTCAAGGGACTACTATGCTGTGTTGGAACTGGAAGGAGAAATTGGAAGACACCAGCTTTGGTAGAGCTCTGAGTAGAGGAGGACAATAGAGTAATTAAAGCCCGCACTGGTGCACAAAAGATCAGGTTGAGACTCTATGTCTAGAAGATCATGGAGAGCAGGAGCTTAGACTATTTCATGATCGAAGTGGAGAACACCAACAATAATAGTAGGGAAATGTGACAGAGATTGGAATTCTTATGTGAGCAAGTAGGAGCTAATGTTAGTGAGACTGCAGGAGTAACACAAAGATGATCTACAGGTTGGGGAGGGCTAGAAAAATTTTGCTTACAAAGGATATGTACAGGATTTCCAAGTTTCTTATTTTATGGAACTAAGACATATTTTTATATAGGATTCTTCATCTTTTTTTATTTGATTTTTTTGTTATTTTTATTATTTCAGAATATTACAGGAGTACAAATGTTTAGGTGATAGAGCACCTCTTGTATTGTCCTGGAAAGAGCGGGAGCCCATTCTACTA
>CAUYSK010122042.1:0-134739 GCA_963575035.1 Avahi laniger
TGAGAGCAGGAAGTAGTATCGGCTGAGTCAGGACTGGGGCTTTGATTATAGAACAGTAATATAAACAGTTCTCATTTATTAAGCTTGTACTGCATTATCTCATTTAATGCTCTTAAAAACCCTGTGAGGTAAGTTCTACAAAGAGCTCATTTTACAGACAAGGAAATCAGTGCTCGGAGAGGTCAGCGCCCCCCAGGAGACAGTGGAGTCTGCACAGGCCGTGAGGTCGCCGGGTTCTTGTCATGTTCTTCATCAGCACATGTGCCGATTCCATGAACTTCATCTTTCAAACAGCCCATTTCTCTAGTCTACTAAAGCACCAGGTGATATACATAGCAATGCTATTATGCAGACATCGTGAATCAAGGCTCATAGCATAGCTAATTCAATATATTCTTTAAGGCTAAACTGCCATTTGAAAGTTTTACTTTCCAAATAGTCTCTATTGTACCTCAGCTGAAGTTAAACCACATTCCTGCCCTTGAGCTATGTTCCTGCATTTATTACAAACCATGGGGAGGAATGTGAAAATGAAAAGCCTGGATGTGGAGAGGCAGACAAAGAATCAGACCTCAACCCCGATCACACCCACCCCATCCCGGTGACTGTGGTCGGCTCCGGTCTCCAAAGGGCCTCTGGAGAATACAAGATTAAGTGTCCCTGTGGCTTTGCTGTATAAGGAGTGGGAAATGATATGCTATTAAAGTAGGGGCAGGGAGCAAGGTGGTCCAAGGTGAACGAAGCAGACAGGAGCTTCACAGCAGCCCCTGAGCACACAGGCCCCAGTGAGTGACAGATTTTGTCAGAATATTCTCCAGTCAATGATGAAGCCAGTCACAGATCCCTCAGCAACTGGGGTGAGTGTGTACTTAAGTCATAAAGAATTTATCAGCATAGGGATAGAGGGGAAATAAATAAACAAGGAAAAATAGATCACAAACGACCCACAGAACCAAATTCTTAGGAGAGCCATGCAGGGTGGGCCCAGACAAAAGTTTACTGAAATCTATGGACTGGGTGACTTAAAAGCAAGACCAGGAAAATGATTCAGAACAAGGAGAGAGCCCACCCTTAGAAGGAGCCTTCACTCAATCTTTACATCCAAAATCTGCTGCTATCCTTTCTTCCTTTCCTCCTTTTATCCTTCCATCCCCCTCTATTTCCTTGTCACTCTCTATCATCCATCCATCCGTCCATCCATCCTTCATCATCTCCCTTGTGCTTTCTAGTACTCAGATGTTCCAGACCAGTGTTCTGCAGTCACGCTGCCTAATGTAAATCCTGGAGCTACCACATACTGGCCGTGTGACCTGACCCATACAAAAGGTCTATGTCTCAGTATCCTTGTCTATAACAGGATTGCCGTAGTTCCTACCTCATGGGGTTGTTAAGAGGATCAACTCTGCTAAGCATGGGCTTAGCATGCAGCTTTGCACATAGTTAGTACTCAATACATGGAGCTGCAGCAGAATTATTCATCATTAAAAAAAATTTTAATCTAAAGACAAAGTAGATATCACATTTAGGGATTGATTCCTGCCCCAGCAGAAAAGGTATTTAAGAAGATCCTTGAATGGGCCATTGTTAATGCATCTCTTTTGCTCAAGCTTGTTTTTATTACTTTGACTACCAATTCGTAAACTTCTGCCTACACCTGGGGCTTGTTAAAACACAGACTGCTAGGTCCCTAAAACATGCATTTCTAACAAGCTGCCATGTGCTGCTAGAGCTGCTGGTCTAGCATCACACCTTGAGAACCACTGGCTTAGACTCTCCATCTGGTTCCTGACTTCCCTCCTGCCAAGCGCAGCAATGCGGGCACCAAGATAACTCCCTGTTTTGCCTGCCCTACCGCATTATGTGGAGACCTACTTGTGAATGCTTCCTTGGCTTCCTGCACTCTGACCACCCCCTTGTCTTGTCTGCAGGGCTATGTCTGTTACTGTCCACTACTAACATATGACAGGCTGTGAACTTACATTAAGGGAACCTTCTGGATCCAGGCTTATCTCCTGCCTCCTTTTCTTTACCTTCTGGGTTTAGTGTTCAGGGAGTCTCAACAGACTTTGTTACCACCGAGTTCTGGAAAAGCCACTCTTGATCACCGGTAACCACATGAAATTCACTGTGACACTGAAGACAGTAAACAGCTCACTGCACAGGTAATTTTTCCCAAGAGCATGGATCTCAACCCTGCCTAATATCTTGACATAAATTCTTAAGTGACAGGCTGATCACAAGGTCCTGACAACTCACTCAGCTTCTCAGAATAGGGAAATAATGATAAAGCCAGCTCAAAGCCTGGCTGTCGTGAAGGAATACTATCACCATGGCCTTCGATAGGATGGCATTCGGATAAAACGCTGTGAATAGCAGACATGGAGATAATTTGACATAATCTCTTCTTTGCGATTTCATAGTAAGCCGTCGTGATCACAACTTACTTTTCTAAGAGCTAACAAAGCATCTATTTAATAAAGCACCCCACAATTTTGCCAGGGGCTTCAGTTTACCTGCTTGAGTTAGAAGAGTATTTTAAAAAGTCCCATGACACATTCCATACCAAAAAAGTTTTCATAGTCAAAATTTCACAATGCTGATTAGCTCATTAAAGTACCTGAGAGGTCCCTCCCACACAAAAGATATTTCAGTTTGTCTCATCCAACATTCCAGAAATTTATTTGATTATGGAGCCCTCAGTTTTTATTCATATAACATTTATGTACATTTTTCGAAAACATACATACATTCATCCAAAAATGTCTATTACCAGGTATAATTTTAGGACCCAGGGACACAGCGATGAACAAGACAAAGCCCCTGCTCCCTTAGAGATTACATGCCAACGGGCGGTGCAGAAAATAAACAAGTAAATGAATAAACGCACAATTTAATTTCAGGTAGAGACAAGTGTCATGAAGAAAAACATAGTGGGGCAGAACTAAAGACTGAGCATTAGGACAATCCAACATTTGTAGTTTGGGAAGAGAAGTAAGACTCAGCTTGAGCACATGGTAAGGAATGAGGCAAACCTAGACAGGGTAAGTTTTAACAGCCTAGAGAAGAAGGAATTTCAAGAAGAAGGGTTATTATCAATGGTGTTGAACATATTTGAAAGCCTGAGTTGGTTTCAGTGAGGTAGAGGGGACAAAATTTTAAAATCCCATGAAAAGATGCTCAACATTTTTCGTCATTAGGGAAACGCAAATCAAAACCATGTTGAGATACCACTTCATACCCACTGGGGTGGCGATAACCAAAGAGAAAGACAGTAACAAGTGTTGGTGAGAGCGTGGAGAGTTGGAAACCTCATACACTGTTGTTGGGAATGTAAAAGGATGCAGCTGCTTTGGAAAATAGTCTGGCAGTTGCTCAAAAAGTTCAACATAGAGTTACCATATGACTCAGAATTCCACTCCTAGTATTTACCCCAAGAGAACTGAGAACATATGTCCACACAAAAACTTGGGCAAGAATGTTTACAGCAACATTATTCCTAATCACCAAAAAGTGGAAACAACCCAAATGACCATCAACTGATGAATGGATAAACAAAATGTGGCATATTAAGAATATGATTTGGCCATAAAAAGGAATGAAGTAAACTAAGTGAAAGAATTATGCCGAGTGAAAGAAGTCAGACACAAAAGGTCACGTATTGTATAATTCCATTTATATGAAATGTCCAGACTAGGCAAACTCATACAGAAAGAAAGAAGATTAGTGGTTGTGAGGGGGTTAAAGAGTGACCACAAATGGGCAAAGGTGCCTTTTTGAGATGATGGATATGTTCTGGAATTACACAGTGGCAATGGTTGCACAATTTTGTGAATATACTCAAAACAAGGAATTGTACACTTTAATAGCGTAACTTTTATGGCATGTGAATGATATCTCCATAGAGCTATCATTTTAAAAGAGCTAAATTGCAGTGGGTTTAAGAGTGAGAGGTCCTTCCTCTTCCACACTGCTTCTGCTTCTCCTTCTGAACACATTTATTTTATCCATATCCACTCCAGGATGGTTAGTGTAGTCATATTGGTATCTTTTATCCATGCTGTAACATATTGCAATTCAATTATAAGAGATAAAATCACGGTGGGGAGAGGGCAAGGAAGTCTACCCTGTACCATAACTGGTGTCCTGCAACCCACACCAGTTGGCCCCACGTGAGTCCCTCTCCCCCATACCTGCTAATGAGCAACTGCAGAAGGCAATAAAGAATAACAAATAATGCTGTGGTAGAAAGATAATGGCCACCCCCAAAAATGTCCATGTCCTAATCCCTGACCTGTGAATACATTAGGTCACATGGCAAAAGAGAATTAAGTCTGCAGATGAATTAAGATTGCCAACCACTGACTCTAAAATTGGGAGAGTATATTGGATTATCTAGGTTGGCCCAACGTCATCACAAGAGTCCTTAAAAGTAGAAGAGAGTGAACATCATAGAAATTTTGAACTTTGTACCTCAAAGGACACAAACAAGAATCTGAAAAGTGAAGCCACAGACTGGGAGAAAATTTTTGTAACTCACATACATACCTGATAAGGGACTTGTATCTAGAATACATAAAGAATGATTTACAACTCAAAAATAATGAAAAGACAAAAATCCTAACTAAAATGGGCAAAAAATATGAATAGACATTTCTCCCAAGAAGACGCAAAAATGAAAAGTACATGAAAAAGATGCTGAACATCCTTGGCCCAAAACCATAATGAGACACCGCTACACACCTACGAGGGAAACTGTAATAAAAGACAGATAATAACAAATGCTAGCAAGGAAGTGGAGCAACTGAAACACTTGTATAAGCTGGTGGGAATGTAATATGGTGCAGCTGCTTTGGAAAACAGTCTGGCAGTTCCTCAAAATGTTAACCATAGGACTACTATAGTGACCCATGTGCTAAGTTTGCAGCAATTTGTTATGGCAGCAAAGAGAAAATGAATACAGATGCCTTTCTGATATTTTTTATTGTAGAATTTACATATTTTTCTCTTTTCCACTTCTATGAAATCAGTATTATTCTACTGATTTTGTAGATAAGGAAAGAAAATTAGAAACAATTTTTCCACAGCAAGACTCAGGAAAGTCTTCAAGTCTATTGCTCTTTCTCTGTTTGGATAATTACCCAAAGTTCTCCACTTGGGATAAGCAAATGTATTTACACAGTAAGATTGCTTTCATTTACTGGTCATCAAAGTAAAATATGTACAGCATAACAAATCTGGAAGAGACAGAAAAACACACAGGAGAAAATTTAGATCACCAGTTAATCTCACTACCAAACAATAAAAATACCTTTTTTTTTTTTTCATGGAGAATGATACAAACATGATATATACTTTTCTTAGTCTTGATTGTCCCAGAAACAAACCCTGAAACCAGGATATAAGTGCAAAGAGTTTCATTGGATTCCTGGAAACACAAGTAAGAGTGTGAGTCAAGGAAACAGGGAAGGAAAAGCAGCCACTAAAGGATGTGCTATCAGGTATTACTTTAGGTGACCGGAGTTTAGTGCCACTAGAGAACTCTGAGAGTCACTGAGAACATGTACCTCGGAGTTATCGCACTGGAGGGAGGGGCGAGGAAACGCAGTATTCATAGGCCAACTAGTGTCCTCTTTGGTTGAGAACTACTCCTGGGAAGGCATCAATCCTCCAGCACTTCTGTCTTCCCCTACCCTGAGAGTGAGAGAAGCAGGTTCCCAGCGTCAGTCCCCTGGAAGCCAGGCCAGGATGCATTGCAGCCACAGGGCCAAAAGCGAGGTGATGTGAGCCGAGCACAGACCCCATTTGCAGCAATGCTTTTCAAAGTGGTGTCTCACTTCCTATATCTGGAATCCCATAATTTGCTGCTGGGTTGAAAATTCAATTATCTAGTCTACTTTCTATGGGTGAGGTAACAGATAGATAAAGATCTGGTCATTGGTTTGTCAAGTGCAAGTCACAAAGCCCTACAGGTTCCAGGACAAGCCTGAGGTGGCCAGGAGCAGCACATGGGTGGAATAAGAGCACTGCACAAGAGAGGGCAGCAGGCTTCAGTTCCCCCTCCCTGGTTCAGCCAGGGCAGCTCTTCATTGGTCTGTTTCTGTGTTGGGATCCCCTGCACAATTTCATTTGCAAAGAGAACCCATTAGTAAAACAAACAAACAAAAACCCCTTGAAAATCACTAGGGATTAGCACTGGAAAACATTAGGGGTGCGGTGGGAGCATCTAATTTCTTCATTTCTACAGAAGATGAAAGGGTCTCTTCTCGGATCAATGGAAAAGCAATGGCAGAGACAGAACCAGACCCCCAAAATCCTGACTTGTCATCTAGTTCTTTCTGCCACATTGTGCCCATTCTGGGTGTCTCTGATCTCAGAAAAGTAGAAAACCCGTAGTGAAGGAGCTTGATGTGCAGACACTGGACGTGAAGGCCCAAGGTGCACACCCTACCTCTGCCTCTTCCTGAGTGAACTCCTTAACTTCTCTCATCTTCCCTCATCTTTCAAGTGGGCATAAAACCAGTATCCTAAGACAGAATATTTTTATGCCGATCATATGAAATATGTAGGTAAGGTATTTAAGCTAATGGTGGCATATTCTAAGTATTCAGTAAATTCTAGCAATTCCTATATTACATGACAGTTGTTCTAAAAATAATTTTGACAGCCTGCTTCTATTCTAAACCAGAAGGCTTGGTTCTGCAGTGAGCTTTGCTGAATGTACTCTTCTCCCGACCAAAACCCACCCATCCCAAAGCTTGTGTTTTCTACATGGCTGGATTCCGTCTTTCTTGATTCGGGCAGGCCTCATCTTATGCTACTGAGTTTAGGGTCAGCATGGAATTACTGACAGCCACTTAGGTCTAAAACAAATGTCCCTGGAAGTAATACTGCTCACAGGGCTTGGAGGATACCTTAGCATGACCAACTCAGGAATAAAATGCGTGGTCTGTCAAAAGGCACAGGCAGAGTGATGGTGTCTGACCCTACTGTCAATGAGTTCCTTCACTTAGAATACTGGCAGTGCTTAGGCAGCTGGAATGTCTTTCATGAAACAGAGGAAGCACAGGTTCCCACGTGTCCAAATTGTCCCACTCGAGTTGGGAAACTTAAAGGAAAAAAAAAGATAAAGAACCAACTCAATTTAAAAAAACAAACAAAGAACCTCCCAGAATTTTCAGAGACCCTGTAGAGTTTTGTGGCTTAACAATTGTGTTTTTAAGCCATACATCACTGGCGGTGCTCCAATTGTGAGTTATGATAATATATCATAAGAGGATGGTGCTCTCATGATATATGGGTGCCGTACATCATCTAAACACCATGGCTTTGATGATGTATTGCTCCAAACCACAATGAGAATTTAAAGAAGCTTTTAGCAACCAGACAGCCTTAAATTTCAAATTTTCTAAAAATTAAGGTCTTTTCAAGTCAAATAAAAGCAAGATGATGGAATCTGATGCTATGTAAAGTGCCACTGAACTCTGAGAGCCTGGATATGTGTCTTTTCCTTTTGGCTTGAAGCTCACAAAGTTGAAATAATTGGCAGGCTCTCCTTCAATTCCTCCTCCAGGAGAACAGAAGCCCAGGGAACTGAACAAACATGAACGAGTCTCAATGCATCTCTTTTGCCAATCAATTCCCCCCTCTTCCACACTGCCAGCATGAGTAGCTCATCACTGCCCCAAAGTACGGGATTGCATGAGATGCTGTGATAGGCATTGGATAAACTCAGGAGAGATTATTTTTGTTTTCTTTGTTTTAAGGAAAGAGCTCCACTGAAATTCAGACCAAAAAGAGGAGATAAAAAGTAGATCCACTTCCTTATCCATCACTCACAAACTCAAAACAGGGCATATGGGAAGAAAGCATGCCTTTTCTCTCATGTGTCTTTGTAAAGCAAAGGAAGCACTGATTGCAAATGAGAAGAAAGATAAAAGGTGAATGGCATATGGGCTCCTCACCCAGAGTAGAAATGGGAGCTGTTGTCATAGTTCTGTCACCATTCCTACTTTAACATGAGTTTGTAAGATGGTAATGTGGCTTACGAGAATGTACCCACTTTGCTTAAGAATCACTCGCTTTTGGGGGCAAAGTAATCACTATCAGTTAAGAAAGCAGGTGTTGGGAGAAATTTTCCTTCTGTTTTTTTTTTTTTTTTTAAATCCCACTGCAATAAACAGAACAAAATGAGAAATCTCCCTACTGTTTGTGTAATAGACCCAAACAGGAACAGTGAGAGACAATTACATTTCAAGTGGTTTCCTCCATTTTCCTTTACTAAGTGAATTAAAGGAAAGAATAGGGGTAGAGTTCCTGCCACATGGAGAGAAACATCTGGGCATGAAGGATTAACAATCTTCCATCTTCCCATTATCTTGTCTCTAGTTTTTCACTCCTTTAGCTTTTCTCTAGTAGATTCTAACTCTCAAATTACTATAGATTTTTGGCGTCCAGCTCCCTCACCCCTCACTTCCAAAGAGCAGGAACACCCTATTTCCACTAAACAGAACCATTAACTGTCTCAACAAGAAGTCCCAGGCATCTCTTCTCCTGCAATAGTCAGTTAATTACATAATCTGATGACGTGGCCCGACTTGAGACCGAGGAATGAACATAGAGATATAAAGACGTAGACACATGACTGTAGTCTGTATAAAAAGACACAGACACCACAAAGACAGTATGAGGTTGTAGTAAAAAATTTTTGTTGGAGTTGTTTTATTTATAATATAGTTGTTTGGTAACTGTCTTACTGTAATTTTTTCGTTCCCACACCATCCCGACTCAACACGTCTCTGTTCCTTGTTGTTTTGTCTTCGGCAAGCAGATGTTTGTATCTAAACTCTCCAGTCCCTCCTGTTTGTAGGGTGAGGGCGCTCTGGACTTGTGTGTAAGGCCATAGACATGTTTTTGATAAGAACAACAAGGAATCGTTCCCAGACACAGGTGTCCCCTACAATCTGATGAACAAAGACATGGGAATAAATACATCACCCGCTACTCGGAGGCTATCAGTTGAATGACGTGAATGAGGCAGGCTTTGCATCTCGAGAGATGTGGGCTCTTTCATGGGCTGGTACATGAATCTCCCAAATTTAGTCCGCTTCTCTATAAAGAGAACACTGACACATCATTTAATTATTTCTTCTGCATAAGTTAAAAAGCTTTACATGCACATTTATAGTAATATCACGTCACTCATCTGTCCACCATTTTAAGTTATTATCAGTTATAACAGCTGCCATTTATGTGAGAATATTATATGCTAGGAACAGTGCTTAGTACTATATATTATCACATCTTCACCAAAACACTAAGAAATAGAAACTGTTATTGTCTCCATTTTTTTCGAGGAGGAAGCTGAGGCTTACCAGGATTAAGTAACTTGGGCGAGGTCAACAAGTTGGCTAACGTGGCCAAGCTGAGATTCAAAGCCAGGTTGCTCAGATGTCAAATCTCATCCTTGTTATGCTCTGCTCCTTCCTAGTTAAATAACTAGTATCTGGGTCACTGTGTGTCCTGGTTTATGCAAAAAAGTCCAGGTTTAGGCATGTAGTTATGAACAGGCCACTGTAATTCCAAACAGCACCTCCTTTCACCTTAAAAGTTCTTCTCTGGACAGCAAATGTCACGGTCCCCCTAACTAATAGTAAATTTCATGCCAACGAATCTTATTTTTGTCGATTCTAAGTATTTCATCTGTCTGTAGCAATGAAAACCAAAGAAGAAAGGAAGGGAGGAGGGAAAGGAGGCTCTTTTGAAGTTCTCAAAGAATGGGCTACTAACCCTTTAACTCTATCAATACCTTTGATTAAAGCTCCAATGTGTTCAGAGTACAGCTTTGTGAGGAAAAAGAAATATTTTAGATTAAAACATGGCCCCTCAGGCTCTAAAGGAAAAAGTCTCATGCATGCTAGAAACTTCTCAAGTAGAGAGTTCTTTGCTTATTATCATCCTAAGAGGCAACAGTAATTGTTACCATTTATGAAGCTCTTAGTATATGTCAGGTACCATATGTCAGGAACTGAGCTAAGCACTTTATTTGCAAAATCTCAATTATTTATTCTAAAGCAGCGTGATAGATATATCGAAATCATTGTCATCATTAATTTATAGATGAGGAAAATGAGGCCTAGGAGGGTGGAGTGAGTAGGTTTGTTCGACTCCAAAGCCTAAGAATGACACTTACATCAGCACTTCAGCACAACTAAACCCGGCCCTGCAGAAGTTCTAAGCCCACGGCTCCCTCGTGCCCTGCTATTTACCCTTAGGATAATAAGCTCCTCTGCGAGAGAGGCCCATGACAGAGAACAGATTTCTACCAAATTCAAGATCTTGTACAAATATTCTGCATTATCTTTCGGTTCATGATTGTTTTTCAGTGACATAACATAGCTTTAAGTTCTTTAAATTATTTAGCAAGAAGAGAGTAGAATTTATAATCACTGCCCTTGAAGAAGTTGACAAACTCAAGGCGAATCTATAAAACCACAACAATCCAATACGCAGGAAGCTCAGATGGAGTCATCACTACTGCATAGGCTATGCTTATGCGACAAGACAGGCGGAACTCTGGTCGGGCCATTCTAGAATAAAAAGTCTTCCCTATTTAGCCAGACAGGCAGGAGCTCAGAGGTTCTTTGTAAAATTGGTTCTGTTTGCTACTGGGCAGTGCCTTAGTGATGCCTCCATCTAAAAATGTCTGAAAATGACTTTAAAGAGAATGTTTCCAGATTTGTCACCCCTGTACTTTATTATCTATTGTTGTAGTCACTGGGTTTATGGTGTGTATTCTTGGTAGGAAAATTAAAGAGTTCTTCCCTCCATGTGGAGTCCCTCTCTCTTTCCTTCTCTCCCTCATCCTCTCAGTTTTCAAGAGCGAGTTCCAGGGTCACCTCCTTTGTGCAGCGTTCAGACTCTTTAAGGCTCTTCTGAGTCTTTATATGTATCTCAATGGCAGCGTTTTACTACAAAGTATAAATAATTACAGGTTTTTCTGTCTTACTAGTATGGAACCCTGGGCTATTTGTTACTGTATTTTCTTTTGATTATTTCCTTCCTTTATCCCTACGTTCCTGGGTTAGAGGACACATTGTTTAAATGCGGGACGGACGGATGGATGGATGGGTGCGTGGTCAAATGATAGATGACTACAGTGCTTTTAATTTCTTAGCCTTCTTTTTTTTAAAAAAAAAGAAGAAACCATATACGCACTGATGATCTTGGCCATTCTTGTGTTTTCCTTTGGCTTGATGGTTCTTGTTCATACAGGGATACGGCCTACGAAGAGTCATTATGATCACATCGCACACACCTTTCTTCCCCATCAAAAAGTATCTTTTTACCAAAAGGCAAGTTTGAAGATAATGTCTTTCCAGCCTCACATAAGTCCTTTTTAAAAACTCATTAAATAAGCTAAAGTATTTCATTCTAAAAACTGCCAAGGGGATATATTTGTTGCTCAGTATTAACTTTGGTAAGAGCCACTGCGGTTCTCTCTCAGAAGACAAGAAACCTACTCTCCCTTTTTTTGATATCTTCTGATCTTCACAAATTAACTTTTGCTACATAGAATATCAAGAATATGTATTTTTTATTTGCACATCATATCAAAACATTAATTTGTAGAGTTAATCCCTCTAGGTATATCTTTCTGTTGGGTATACAATAAAAACACTTGGATACAAATGAAACAACAATGGCATTTTTCTTTGTCTTACTCATTTTGTGACAAATACACATTGCTTTACTGTTTGCCATAAACATAATTACAGTTCTGTAATTTATATTTCAATAAAATGTATGATAATAAACGTTTACTGTTCCATGAATAAACATTCAAATGAAGCCTCTAATGGAGGTCACATGCATTGAAGCAGCTCTGTGGCTTTCCAGAAATCTCGCCCTCTACTTAATGAGCATCATTTCCATAATCTGTGCATTATTGCTTAAGCCTCCCTTTAGGAATATTTCACAAAGCAAGAATTTGTGAAATATTATCAGTCTAAAGGGGAAAAAAATGTTAAGGGGATTAGTAACTTGTCCTCTTAAAGGGACAGCACAAGCTTTCATGTCCCTCCAGAGACAGTAACACAGTAATTATGGAGATAGCACTTCCTAATTATCTCACTAGCTGGGTGCATAACTACTATAGATTTTGCCTCTAAGATCTGGTTTAAATAAAAGTGATGAGAAACCTGGAAAGGTCAGCCATGAAGGGCAAGCATGTGCTAATTTCCTTTCTAGTGCTAACAAAGAGACTAGGAAGTAGAATTATAAATTCAGGGGAGGTCAGGATACCACAAAATGGACACTTTAGGATGTGGAAACAGACAAATGGTTTGAGTACTCAACGGTCACCCTGAAGTAACTGAATTCAGACAAAATCCTAAACTGACGCAAGCTTCATGTCAATGGTGTTGTACATTATTTTCAGTGTGAGTTATTTTTTTAGGAAAATTACTTAATATAATTTTATGTCATTATCATTTCGAAAGGTTAATCTATTTTGAATAATTTTTGCAAATTGTGTTCCTAAAAGCAGGTGCTTTTAAAAAGAACTAAAGCATAATGATACATTTCTTCTTTTTGCAATAGCTATGACTGGGTTATTTAACTAGAGAGAAAAAAGATGCCAGGAGAAATCAAGGAACAAAAGACCCTTTGCAGTGCCATAAGATCCAAATACTCAGCCTCTACAGAGAGGTGACGGAACGTGTTAAAGTGATGGCTGTCACTGCGTGACGTGTCAGCCTGCTTTGTTGGTGCATTGGCACAAGTTATTTCAATATCGTCAGGAAGGACTCATTTTACATGGTTGGAAGTTGTGTTTCTTCAGTATGAATAAGTATCTCCAGACCTATGTGCAACATTTTAAGATTGCGCTGTTATTTACTGTAGGAACTAGGGCAAGCAGCTAAGAGTTCCAAAGTGAAGCTCTCCTTCTCCCACCATTTTATGATTTGCAAGGAGTAATTTGCTCCTTGCTTTGACTGTTAACTGCAAAATCTTCCAAACGAATATTATCGTTCCTTAACACAAGCCGAATGTAAGATTTTCACCATTTCAATATGGTTATTTTCACATACGACTTCAACAAAACAAAACATTCAGCATAAATAGAATTTAGTGTTATCCAAATTTTATCACAATTCTCCACTGGAATTTTTTTTTTTCACATCCCAATTGATTTTCTCTTGGTACATATGCTTTCTTGTTTTTAATATTCTTAAATTAGAAAGAATTAGGCAGAATCATCTTTTTGAGGGTTACATCTTCCTTCTGACTCAAGTGAGCAGGTATTTATAGCAGAGTCAGACATTTAAAGATGACAGCCTTTTCCAGGATGAAGCAAATCTCAACCGACAGAGCTGCTCAGCAGGACTGCTGCTTCTTGCGAGTGTTCTGCACAGATGTGCTATAATAACATACTAGATTTGAAATCACCACCTTGAAAAGACATCTGCATCCCATGTTCATTGCGGCATTACTCCTAACATCCAAATAGATACGGAAAAAACCTCAGTGTCTGTCAGTGGTCTGTACACATAACTGATGCTTGTATAAAACTAGTGTATGTATACACAATAGAATATTATTCAGCTTTAAAAAAGGAACAAGATCCTGTCATTTGGCACAATGTGGATGAAGGTGGAGGACACATGTTAAGTAAGCAAGCCAGACACAGAAAGAAAAAAATTGCGTGATCTCACTTATATGTGGCATCTAAAAAAGAAAAAAGAAGTCAAATATACAGAGATAGAGAATAAAATGGTGGATACCAGACTTGGGTGGGGTTGGGGGGAAATGGGGAGATGCATGTCAGAGACTAGAAAGTAGCAGATATGTAGCATGAACAAGTCTGGAGATTTCATGTGCGACATGAGGACTGTTAATAAAATTGTACTGTATTTGGGATTCCTGCTAAATGAGTAGATTTTAGCTGCTCTTGCCACAAAAACAAATAAAAACATGAGTAACTGTGTGAAATGCATGTCAATTTGCTTCACTAGAGTAAACATTCTACTATTTGTATGTATCCCATAACATCACACTGTGTACCTTAAACATACACAATAAAATTTATTTAAAAAAAAAACAAACAAACCCAGCACATTATCTTCCTAAATGGTTCCTTTTCAAAGTAACCCACTCCCCACAACCCAGGAGCACTGATTTGATAGCTCAAGACAGGATAAATGACTCCGATTAGGCCAATGATCCTGAGTTTTATAGGGACCTCCTAAATCATCTCTCGGTTTGGGTCTAGAATGATGATGCTGGGAGCATCCGGAGGGCTGCATATCATCTCAGCCTGGCTCCCACACAGGAAGCCAGAGAGATTTGTGGGACCCTGCCTGGTGGCTTTGAGGCACAAACAATGAATACTGCTAAGGCAATAATAAAAGAGGAAACAGGCAATAGAGAAAGGCCAGGAACCAACACCATTTTTCTCATATTATACTTTGTTGTATAATGAGGCAGAGCAATTAAACAGGTGCTGCTCGGAAATTCGATGCTATGAGAAATTGATGATGTTTCTTTTTCTGGGTGATATTAGTGATTGAGGCCCTGGATTTATGTTGAATAAACTTTTTAGTCTAGAACGGAGCCCTTGCTAAGTTCAGTTTCCACGATGCAATGTGGGCCGCTCATTCACAGGGGACACACCGCGTCATGTCACCTAGTCGGAACCCACTTTCACAGGGGGAACTGCAGTGGAGTCTTAATGACAACTCCAATTTGCCAGGAATCTGACCGCAGACCAGAAATTTACAAGGGTGAAGACCTTTCAGGAACGTTTAGCATGAATGGCTCCCTCACAGTGTGGGTCAGAATTTGCTGTGCAGGAGGTGAGGTGAGGTGAAGAGTTTATAATGATTTTCCTATGCCTTTTAACCTTTGGAATTAACATTTGCTCAAGAAGGCCATCTGAAGGCCGACTGTGTATTTTGCGTGTGAAAAAATAAATGTGTCTTCTTGGCGTCGGCTTAGGACACTGCTGAGCCCTGGCTACTGCCAATGTCAGCTTAATTCATTAAAACAATTAACCAACAATCAACTTCTAAAAATTAGTTACCCAAAACAGACCATGCCAGGCCCGTGGACATAAATTCTGAGAATCAAGTTTTGCTCCTGAGAAATGTTACACCTTCCTCTGCAAAAACGCCTATGCAGGGAAAGTCACAGGTAAGGATGAATGCATTGGAGGCCCTGCAGCCGGCGCAAGTGTAGAAAGTGCTCGCCATGATCACGCACCCACCAGGTCAAGATTTCCCAGCAAGCATAGCTCTTGCTTTAAGCCCAGTGACAGGGAAGGTTCAGGTCCCTAACCTCAGGTCACAGGATGACAACAGACAGAATCTGCAGCCTGGGCTCAATTCCTGGTCCTGTCCCTTACCAGCTGCGGAGCCTGGGATGGTCACCCAGCATCCCAGAGCTTCGGCAATCTTGTTCATGAGATGCACCTATCTCATGGGGCTACTGTGAGGATCAACACTGCAAAATACGTGTAGACTAGTGCTTGGAACTCATCATGGATGTCAGTGTCGGCGGATGTCATTGCTTCTGCTCCTGCTGTCACTGTTGTTGCTGCTGCTAGTGCTACTGTTCCTACTACAAGGACTGCTATTGCTACCTGACCACAGAAAAAACCTTTCGATTAAAAAAATTCCATAAAGTCATTTTTCATATCTCAACTTTCTTTTAAGGAGTTCACCAGTCTTTAAAAAAATTATTCCATTGAAGCTTAATTTATAAAACAGACAAAAGTAGAAACGTTCTCTTGAAAGCCAATGTGGGAATCCCACACACACATCTCAGAGAAACCCCGGGGCTTCCGCAGGGCACAGTGCGAACACCTTCGCTTACGGGGGGAGACGGAAAGCAGAGAACTGGGCTTTCTCCTGTTGGGATACAAATCCTTAGGCAAGGAGCTTGGTGATTAAGAGTGTCAAGCTCTAAAGCCAGATGAAATCCCTGTTCCAACTTTCATTTCCTGCCTGACCCTGGCAAGGCAGGCGAACATCTCTAAGCTTTGGGTTCTACATTTATAAAATGCAGATAATAAAACGTCTTCTTCAAAGGGCTTTTTGGGAGGTTTAAATGAAATAATACATGGAAAGCTCTTAGCAAAGCTCCTGGCACCGTAAGAAAATGCCCAGTGAATGTAAGCTGCTCCTCTAGTTACTCTTACCCAGGTTTCTGTTCAAGTATCACATTCATAGTGAGAACTTCCCCAATTCCTATATATATAAAAGAGCCTCCATCCTACCTAAAATTAAAATCTGCATTTATTCACTTTTTCAGTTTTGTGTCATATTCCTAGCTATGATCTCAGCACCTGGGACTGTGACCAGCACACAGTAGGCACCCAAGAGGTATGTGTTAAATGCATGGGTTAAGGAGGAGGAGAGAGGAAGCATCCCTACTCAAAGTTCAAGAGACTGCAGAAATGCTACTGGACTTGAGGAGGTACACTTCTTTAAAGTAATAGGAGAAATAAATTTGATGGCACGTATGCTGTGTACGTGTAATGGTGTAAGATGATTCTTCTCACGCTGCCAACTGCCCTTAACAGTACTCTGTGAAGGCACAAAAGGGTAAAAGGAAGAAACAGACTTGGTGTGAGCCACAGGGTAGGTCCAGCCAGAGTAGGAAGGATGCAGTAGGGACAGGGACACCATTTCCCTCACTCGCCTCACCCTGTTTCCTTCTCTTCAAAATTGTTCTGCATTATGATCTCTCTCTCTTTCTTTCTCAGCTGTATTTTGTCTATGCAAAGGGCCTCCTGTGATACCCTATGTTCTCCTTTATCCTGTAACGTTCCATAGCCTCCTGTGTGGGTACTGTGTAGTTAGACAATTAGAGTTGGGATTTTTGTACTGCCTTTATTATCTGTTTTGTGGATGTGTGTAATATTATAAGCACTTTTTTTTTTTGAGGTGGGTCTTACTTGTTGCCCAGGCTGGAGTGCAGTGGCTATTCACAGGTGCAATCATAGCACCCTACAACCTCAAACTTCCTGAGCTCGAGCGATCCTCCTGCCTCAGCCTCCCCAGTAGCTGGGACTATAGATGTGTGCCACTGTGTCTAGCTGGATCTGTGTAATCTTCACTTTCAAAATGTGATATTAGACATTGGCGAGAGCACATGAGAATCAGAGCTGCATCCCAGGTACTACCATGTCACGAGGCTCATGAGAGAGATGGGGACTTCTGCAAGGGCTGCAAGGGACCCTGGAAAGGAAGGCACAAACCACTGTGGGGTACTCTGAAGGCAAATGCCCCCTGCTCTCTCCTGATAACCAATGCATACAGTAGGATGTGGCTTGTTAGGTAGTAAGGGCTCAGGGTAAAGTGGGGTGGCTAAATTGGCAAAGGGTTAGGAACTGGAAATGTATTAGTGTGGGGAAAAGTGACATCACCTTGGGGGAGAGCTTATTCCTGTTGTGACTGGGCTCTTCCCTTAACTGCATGGCCTATGATGCAGTCAGTTAAATCTTCTAAGGCCCTGAGGTCTGGAATTTCTCATGATTTCCCTTATAACCCAGTGTGGCCTGGCAACTAGGGGTGGATCCTGGTAACTATTCACACCACCACCCTGACAAAGGCCTCTAGCTCCCCGGTTTCAAGGCTCTCTCCTGCTCTGTCCCCCCCGACATTTCTGAAGCCCTCATTCCATCTTGCTCAGTGGATTGCAGCTCTCTGGCTGTGAATCTAAATTTAGCCTTGCAGCCTGGCCCATCATCGTATGTGGCCTTTCACACAGACAGCCTCTTTGATTCTTAGGCAAACACTGGCTTTGAACCAGAGACCCTTGGATTCCATGTCTTGTGCCTTTCCCATAAACGATATTTTTTCTCATATGTCTGTATTCAGATTTGATGAGCCAAACCCAGGTTGAGCCCAAGTCTCATTTTCACTCTCCGAACATGTCTGGGACAAGTTTTGTCAGACTTTTGGCTAAATATTCAACCAAGAAGGGGGGCTGTAAAAGGAAATCATATTTACAAGACAGGACAAATGCTTTTTTAAAAAAACTAAACAGCAGTTCTCCTTCTAGATAGCCTCACTTGTTTATTCCCCCAGAGCAGTGCTTTCCAATGCTCCATGTGGCTCATTCCCTTTCTCCTGCTTAGGAACCTCATTCTCTACAAGGACTCAAGGTTGTTCTGCCTGAGAGATTCTGATAGCTCATCTGGTTGCAACCAGAATGCTGAACCCACTATTTTGAGCAGAAACCTGCTCTCCTGTTATATCAGTAAGAAGAAAAACAAGGCCTGACACTAAATGTGGGTGCATCCTTAAAAACATGAAATTTGCTGAGGTTTGACTCCTTACAAAGGAAGCGCTTACATGAGGCTGGCAGCAAAGCGAAAAATAGGAACCAGAGGGAGACTTGGGCTCCCGGCTTAGAAGAGGAGGCCAGTGAGCACCAAGCTTTTTCAGGTTGACAGAAGTCAAAGATTTTTTTAAATGTGAGATCAAAGAGAGATTAGGCAGCTGGATGGGGAGCAGACAAAGAAATATTTTCAACTTCACATAAATCAACATGGAAATTGGAGAAGGATTACACCTCAGGGACAGAAGATGACAAAAACACTAACGACTATTTTACCTGCCATGCCTCCATTCTCCCAGCCTTCCTCTGCATGGAATATGAGAAGACGGGACCTTGGGAACCTTCATGTCAGTTTGAACCATTGGCTGCAAATGGAAACAAGAACAACTCTACTCTCCTTGGCGAATGACAGAGGCCACCTTACTGCTACCTGGATAAAGTATCACCCTAGCAGAGACCTTGCAGCCCCTTCTCAAGTACCAAGACCAGCCTAGAGGTGGAAGAAAGAACATATTTGGTTTTGTCATGGAAATTCTTCTATACCCCAAATCCTTCCTTCATCACATAGACACCCTGGCTCAACAGAACATATGTATCCCTGAAAGGTACCAGCAGCTGGAAGAAGAGCATAGTGGCAAAAAAAAAAAAAAAAAAACACAGCTCTGGAGTTGGACTACCTGTGTCTGAATCTTCATCCCACCACTTACACACTGGGTTACCTGGAGCAAGTTACCTGACTTTCCCAGGCTCTGGTTTCCTCTTCTGTAAAATGGGCACAACAACACTTTCTACATCTCACAGTATATATTTCCCTGAGAATTGGGAATAAATTATGCAAAATGAATGCTTAGCAGAGGCCTAGCACACAGTACCAGGTACTCTCTAAATGTTAGCTGTGATTATCATTTTTATCAGTAACTTTTTAAAAAACACTTTTACTTTGAGATTATTATAGATTCAAAGGAAGGTACAAAAATAGGACAGTAGGATTCCATCCAGTGTACCCTTCATCTAGTTTCTCCAGCTACTGTACAACCTAGTACGTATAATACTACACATCTACAGTCCAATATCAAACCCCGGGCATTGACGCTGGTACAATGTGTGTGTATAGTTAGCTCTGTGCCATTTTATCTCATGTGTAGGTTGGTGTAACCACCACTGCACTCAAGATACAGATTTAATCCATTATCACAAAAATTACCTTTGTGTCCCTTTAGTGACACACTCGTATCCCTCCCCCTCCATCCCTTACAACCCTGGCAACTTATCTGTTCTCCATGTCCATAATTTTGTTGTTTGGTTTTTTTTTGAGAATGCCATATAAATGGAATCATATTATTTGACCATTTGAAATGAGCCTTTTTTCATTCAACATTAATGCTCTTGAGATTCACAGAAGCTTCTGTGTGTATCAACACTTTGTTCATGGCTGAGTAATACTCTACGGTATGGATGTATTAATATCACAGTTTGTTTAACCATTTACCTTTTGAAGGACCTTTGGGCTGTAGGCAGTTTTTTGGCCACTACAAATTAAACTACTATGGATTTATGTGTGCACATAAGTTTCCATTTCTCCGTGATAAATGAGCATGAATGCAGTTGTTGGGTCCTATGGTAAGTGTGTGTTTGGTTTTTAAGAAATCACCAAACTGTTTTCCAGAGCGACTGTTGCATTTTATATTCCTGCCAGAGAGATTCAGTTTCTCTCATCTGAACCAGCATTTGGTGTTGCCACTATTTTTGTTTTATTTGTTCTAATATGTGTAGTGATAACTCATTATGGTCTTAATTTACATTTCTCTATAGATTAGTGATGTTGAATAACTTTTCATGTGCTTTTTTGTCATCATTTATCCTCTTCAGTGAAATATTATGCCTTTTGTCCATTTTCTAATTGGATTGCTCCCTTTTGTAGTACCACAGAGTTGTGAGAGTTCTTTATGTACTCCAGATACCAGTGTTCCACCAGTAACTTTTTAAGTTTCAGGAATCCTTCCTGGGTCCCTTCAACTAGAGAGAATCTCTTCTTTCACTAACTGCTTTATAGAAGTTTATATCTTCCAGAGATGGTGTTCCCTGGCTGCCTCACTAGCCTACGAGCAGGATCCATGTCCGTTTGTCTGTCTTCCCTTAGTGCCTTGCCAAAATGTGGGCAGTTATCTGGCATTCCACTAATGCCCACTAAGTGACTCAATCACCATTACCTGAATTTTCATTCAGTTACTTTGGCCCAAAGCAAAAACCATGGTTACCATGGATACACGAGCTTGTGATAGATGTGAATCATTTAATACCTTGGAAAGAATAACTAATTACAAGAAGAAATACACACACTCAGATGTGTCAGTGATTAATTTCTTCTCAGCTACCACATGTCAAGCTAACACTGCAGCACACTACCATTTATTGAGGAGTTTCTATTTATGTCAACCTGTGGCTCACGTTTGGCTAATTAAGCACACATGCATTTCAGAACTTGTGATCTGTGGGCCATGTTTACATATGAACATCATATTCAATACACAGGCAATTGTTTAGCACCTCTAACCTATTTTGGGTCTTATATTTAATTAGTGAGAGTTGCTAATGGGAAATACAAGGTACGACTTTGAATTAAACAAACAACTACCTTCCTTACTCATCACAACAACAATGCATAATTAAGTAATGAAATACCTGAGCTTGGGAGAATCCTTTTTCCATAGGAATTAGAGCTCCAATAAGGACCTGGCCACAGGGGGAGTTTCAGAAGGACTGTAGGTAAGGAGACATGGGAACAAATTCTAGTCCTGCCTCCTGGTCTCTCTGGGACTCAGTGTCTTTGCTGCAAAATGAAGAAATGAATATTCCTCTCCCCCTCCCTCTCTCCTCTCTGCCATGAATATTCTAAAGATCACACGCAATAACAGAGGAAGCTTCTCTGTTAAAAGCACAACATAAAATACAAGAATTACCACTGCTTTCAGTTAAGAGGATTTTGTTATTTTGGTCTTATGCAAGAGAAAATAAACAATTGCCATTGGAGAGGCTGTGACCCCCCTCTCTTTCTCCCTGACCTCATCTCCTGTTCTTCCTCTCCCTGTTCGTAGAACCAGGCATCTTGACCTTCCTCTGCTCATCATCATACCAGCCACTTTGCAGCCTTGGGCCAATGCCCGCTCCACAGCGAAGCCTTCCCCTGATGGTCCGTCTGAGTGAAACTATCACTCACTCACTCTTATATCTCCTCTTTCAATGGAGTCACAGTACCTACCACTGCCTAAAAGAATTGTGTTTCTTTATCTGTTCGCTTGCTTTCTTTTCTGTCCTGCTTCCACTACTACCCTCCACCAGAATGAGGAACACTAAACTTGATGACTCTTTCTTATTTCTACACTACAAACTCAGGTGAGTTCACTGCAGTCCCCGGGAGGGGATGCATACATTATTTCCCAGGGGACAGACCTCACAGGCACTGAGTTCTCAAGGTCCCCTGGGATTCTACAGCCCATAAGTGAGACAACTTCATAAGAGTAAGTAGTAGTGATCACAGGAATAGTATTAGGATGAATCATATGAAGTTGCCAGAATTTGCTGTTTTGATCCTAATCACTTTTTAAAATTTTTAAAATTTTTTTACTTTAACTTTTTTTAGAGACAGGGTCTTGCTCTGTGGCCCAAGTTGAAGTGCAGTGGCGTCGTCATAGCTCACTGTAGCCTCCAACTCCCGAATTCAAAAGATCCTCCTGCCTCAGCTTCCCTAAGTGCTGGACTACAGGTGAGTCACTGAACACTGTCTGACAACCTTCATTCAACGATCTCCTCCTTCAGCCTTGTGCTGTTGAGCATGCTAACCTCTTTGCAGTCTCACTGACATCACTGGAGGCGATGGCCTTCCCCAAATTCCTCTTATAGCGGTCGTTCTCATCTCGTCACCCACAGCCTTGCCTAGCAGTTCCTGGATTCCTATTTCACTGCCTTCTACTTTAGTTACTTACTCTTAGTGACACATTTTGGATTTTTTCCCATTATCCAAATTATTTCACCTCCGAAATCTGAAACTATGTGACACCTCTTTCTGAAACAGCCTGCTGGGTGTCTCTGTAAGAACACCCAGACTACACATTAAGTCTACCAGGTGTAAAACTTAGGTTGCTATCTCATCACCGAAGCCAGTATCCCAGACATATCAGGTTCGAGCCCCTCGAGTGACACTGACATCGTCTCACTCCCACTCCGCTCTTAGTCTCTGTAGAGTCTCCTCCCTCTCTGGTGACCATTCCTCAGTTATGCCCAGTGTGACAGGCCATTTTCAGGTACTCACCTCCCTGGCCAAAGCTAGAGGTATGGTTTTTCGATGGTCTCTTCTCTGGTCTCACTTCATGGAGTCTGCATGCCACACTCCTACTCAGCATCCAGATGCGATCTCTTCAAGCTAATTCCTTCCTCTATAGGGGACTAGGTTCTAAAGTTAGCCAGTAAGGGGGAAATCATGGTTAAACTACCCTGGAAAGATCTCTCAAATCCAACACCTCTCAGCAAGTCTGAAAAGTCCCATTTTCCTTTATTGGAACCAAGCACTGGTTCTGCATTTGAACACCATTTGGAGCCTGGTGTGGATTTAGGGGCAAGAGGGAGGGAAAAAGTATCCATATCCACACCAAACACAGTAAGATGCTCCCCTCGTGGGGGGCCGCGGTCAATGGAGGGATCGTAGACACTCAAGCATATGCTCCTTGCGCAGAATGGTCCATTAGTTAAATCTGGGACTCACTTTCTTTCTCCCTATGTGTTTGCCTCTTTCCCTGTTGTCTTTGTGTCTCTCTCTCTATCCCCGAGTGTGTGTCTGGGTGTCTCTTTCTCAAGCTCTGCCCCACTCCTCATGCATGTCACATGTCTGTCTCTGTGTATGCATCTGTGTGCGCCTTGCTCTATATCTCTGTGTGTCACTGTGTATCTATGTGTGTTTGTGTGTGTGTCTCCCCTATCTCTGTCTCTTCACGTCTTTCTCTGTGCCTGTTCCCGTCTCTATATGTATATATCTTCCTCTGTGGCTCTTTCTCTCTCTCACTCTTGATGTGTCTCTGAGTGTATCTCTCTTTCTCTTTGTGTGTATGTGCATCCCTCTCTTTCTAACCGTTTGTCTTCATGCATGCATTGGTTCTGTGTGTACATGTCCCTCTCTTTGTACAAATGTCTCCCTGTATGCACATTTCTTGGGATGTAGGTCTCTGCCAAGCACTTAGAGTTAACTGATTTCAGATCTGTTAGCTGCACAGGATTCCCTGTCAGGTATGCCAACCCTGCCCTCTTCGGCATTGCCACACACACTGACTACCCTGGGCCCGAGCATTTGCAGACATATTTTTAGCAAAGTAGCTTTCTCCTTTTTTCTCCGACAAAAATTCATGCTGAAGGAATCTCCAACAGATAAAAGGAAACAGACCAGGCACAGTGACTCACACAGTTATAATCCTAGCACTTTGGGGAGCCGAGGAGGGATGATCACTTGAGGCCAGGAGTTCAAGACCAGCCCGGGCAAAATAGCAAGATCCTGTCTCAATAAAAACTTAAAAAAAAAATTAGCTGGGCATGGGGGCACATGCCTGTAGTCTGGAGGAGGGTTTATTGCTTGAGCCCAGAGTTTGAGGCTACAGTGAGCTATGATGATGCCACTGCACTCTAGCCTGGGTGACAGAGTGAGAGTCTATCTCAAAAAAAAAAAAAAAAAAGAGAAGAAAATAGTGTCAAGTAGTAGTGGACTAAGTAAGGGTGGAGTGCCCCCTCAATGACCACCAGAGGCCAAACAGAATCTGAAAACCACCACTGACGCCAAGCACACCTGAATCTTTCCACCCTCTGCGGCACCTTTGTTGTGCTCTGCATGTCCAAAATCTTTACATCCTCTGGGTCAAGCACATGTGCCACCTCTCACAATGGCTCCAGCACCCAGTGCCCTGCCAACAAGCAGCTCCTGCTCTCTGAGGGTTCACCTGGCACCCACCTGGTGTGCCCTGCACGTTTGGGAGGTCCTGGCACCCCCAGTGTGGGCCGAGTTGTGTGTGTTAAAGGACTGTTCTGCTTCAGCTTTCAAGAGCAAACTGCATAAGCACAGCCTATTCTTTTGCCTTCTTTTGTGCCCCAACAGGAGGTATTTGTGAAACAGTTGTATTCTGCTGTTAATGCTCAGGTAGTGAAATGGCTTGATCAAGACAATGGCACTTTAATTTGAAGAGTAAGGAAGAAAAGAACAGGAGAAAACCAAACACTAGAAGCAAATCAGCAGGCCAGAAGCCTTCATGGGCACTTGCACAATTGGTTATAGCCTACTGTGTAATCATGCAAAAGGACATAGTATTTTTAGAGGTTGTTTTGTTTTATTTTGTTCGACATGTTTGTATCTCTCCATTAAAATACCCGCCTGATTCATTGTCTGTGTGAAGACTCAGGGCTTTCAGAATTCAACAAAGCTTTCATCATCTGCAAATAATTCAACTCAACAGACATCATTTCAGGAAAGCATTGTGTTAGTGCTTCTTGTAGAGACATGATAAAGGAAAAATCATTGTCCCTGCCTTTTGGGGACAAATGGTTTAGGGGAAAATGTACACATACCCTTCAACTCTCATCTAACCCAGAAACATCCCTGACCACTTATCTAAGGACTGTGATAAGTACTGAAGGAGAAGGAGGAAAAGGCTCTTCTTCTGAGAAAATACGAATTTGAGACTCAAAAGAACATGGGACTAAAAGGCCCTCTTGGTGGAGAAACAGCCCGAGCAGATGCCTAGAAAGGAGTTGGCACGTAATCCACACTTCCAATTCAAGTTTTGCTAAATGAATGATGTTGAACACGTTCCAGAAAACGCAAAGCCGGCATAGCACTGAGAGGTAGAGGTATTTCAGGGCTTCCTTTCGGAACTTTCTGACACTAGAGGTTTTAGAATGTGAGGAGGGATTTCGGAGATGGTTTATCCCGATCCCTTTCTTTTAAAAATGAGGAAACCGACATCCCAAGGTTACATGTTAGGGCCAGAAGTGAGATGAGAAGTTAGAACTGTTCTCTTAGACGGCACTCATTTTAAATTTAAATGTCTACCTTGTAATCTGAATTTAAGTAAAAAAAAAAAGAAAATCGGCAATGCCATTTGCTGGTTTTCTGCATTGGTACCATTAAGAGAGCAAAATAGTAAAGTATTCAGAGCCTGAGAAGCCAGCTTCAGTTTTAAAAGCTAAGCAGGGCCACTTACAACTGTGTGACCATGGCTATGTCCCCATTACTGAGTCTCAGTGTTCCCATCGGTAATATAGTAACTATATTATAGGGGGGTTGTAAAGATTCAGTGAGATCATGTACCAAAATGGCTTTTAACAAGGTCATCAGCGACCTCCTTTTTGCGAAGTTCAGTGAATGCTTTCTAGACCTCTGGAAAGCAGCATCTGACATACCTGGCCACTCCTTCCCAGAAACACCCCAACCCCTGCCCTTGGCTCCTGGGATGGCAAGTTCTTTCCCGGTGTTACTTCTTTCTCTCTGGATGCCCATCAGTCTTTTTTGTTGGCTCTTCTTCTGTTTCTAAATGTCGGCAAACCTCAGGGTTTGGTACTGTATTCTCTTACCTTCCCTAGCAACACACTCTTCCCAGCTGGTCCCATTTGGTACCGTGGCTTTAAATGCCATCCAAACACTGATGACACACACTTTTATAACCTCAGTCCCTACTCCTCTCCAGACCCAAATATCAAACTCTCTACTTGAGATCTCTGTGCGGAAGTCACAGAAGAGACTCAACCTGACATGTCAAAAACTGAACTCTCCCTTGCCTTGTCCCCAAATTTAATTCTTCCCCACCTTGGCAAATGGTACGTCAGCTCATTCATTTCTCCAGCCAGAAATCTGTGAGCCCTTCACAATGCCTCCATTTCCCCTCTCCTAACATCTGCCACCAAGTCCTGGGGACTCCATTTATAAAGTATATGTTAAACCTGTATATTTTTCTTTATTTCCATCACTAGCACTGTCTCTCATCCTGATGACTGCAACTGCCTTCTAACCGGCCTCCCAACTTCACTCTTACGCCTTCACAATCAGTTCTCTGCCCAGCAGCTATTGACAGCACAACATTCAGCAAGGGGAAATCTGAGCCCAGGACTCTCTCATGTTACAGCCTTCAATAGCATCCTCTTGCTCTTAGAAGAAAGGGCAAGAACTGAAACACACCTTCAAAGTTCTCCAGGATCTACTCCCAAAACCCCTCTGGCGCCACTCTCTTCTTCCCTCATTTTGCTGTGTTCCTACTTAGCTATTTTTCATGCTCTTTCTTGAATCAGGGTCCTCACGTGTGCTGTTCATTCCTTAATTAGCAAAGTCTTCTTACTTAACCTAGTGGCTAAGAGCCCCAGCTATGGAGGAAAACAGTCTTACTGCTTGTGTGATTAAGGACGGGCTCCTTAATAAAAGTGTGCTTAGTTTCATCATCTGTAAAATGGGAATGTCGACAGTACCCAGTTCGTATGGTTGTGAATATTAAATGAAATAAAATATACAAAGCATTGAGAACAGTACTTAGCACGTAGGAAGAACTCAAGAAATGTTATCTTTAAAAATCCTTATCATCCTTCAGTTCTCAGCCTAAATGTTTCTTCTTAAACTGCTATTTTAACCTGCAGTTTAAATCCATTCTATTTCATAAAACTAATCTTAATTGATCATCTAATATTGAATTTGAGGCTTATTGTCCATTTTTATCTCTCAAACTACCCTCTATAGAACAAGGAACTTGTCTGCATTTCCTTTAGCCTTTGAAGCCTGATACAGGGGCTGAGGTGCATATGGGCAGGTACTCAGTTTTATAGGCTGAATTTTGTCCCGATGCAAATTCATATGTTGACTCCCTAAGCCTTAATACCACTGAATGTAACTTTATTTGGAGATAGGAGCTTTAAAGAGACAATTAAAAGGCATCCATTCATCATTTTTTATGGCTGAGTAGTACTCCATGGCGTACATATACCACATTTTGTCAATCCAGCCATGAACTGATGGACACTTGGGTTGATTCCACATCTTTGCAACTGTAAATTGTTCTGTCATAAACATTCTAGGGCAGGTGTCTTTTTGATAAAATGACTTCTTTTCCTTTGGGTAGGTACCCAGTAGTGGGATTGCTGGATCTAATGGTAGGTCTACTTTTAGTTCTTTGAGAAATCTCCATACTGATTTCCACAGGAGTTGTATAATTTGCAATCCCACCAACAGTGTGTAAGTGTTCCCTTCTCTCTGCGTCCATGCCAGCCTCTATTGATTTTGGGCTTTTTAATATTAATAAAAATCATTCTAACAGGAGTAAGGAGATGATTAACAGAGTAGTCATAACTATTTAAAATGGGGCCCAATAGTATATTATAAAATTATAAAATTGTCTAAACAGCCCCAAAAGGAGAACTAACTACAAACTCACTAATTTGTCAGATGAAGAAACTTTTAGTTGACTCTACTAATTTTAATACTTATAAATTTTAATAAAATACTAATAAAGATGCAATTAAATTCAAAAGAGACAGAGTAGGCCCTAATCCAATCTGACAGAAGTATTTATAAGAAAAGGGAATTTGAACACACGAAGAGGAGCCAGGTGTGTGTGTGCACAAAGACACAACCACGTGAGGATGCAGCAAGAAGGTGGCCATCTGCAAGCCAAGGAGAGGGGCCTCAGGAAAAACCAAACATGCTGACACCTTGATCGTGAGCTTCCAGCCTCCAGAACTGTGAGAAAATAAATTTCTGTTTTTTACACCACCCAGTTTGTAGTATTTTGTTATGTCCACCCTAGCAAACTCATACAGTCAGTAAAGACTGATGAGCAAACAGATGAACGTGCCAGTCCAGCACCCAGCACAAGGTAAGTGCCACAAAGGTTGGCTTTTGTTCCTAAAATAATGATGATAAATGTAATAACGTGTCAGCAGCAAATCCACCTAATGTGCTTAGTACAAGTGACAGAGAAAAAATGTCTCAGTGGCACTTAGAATGCTTTTCAACTGTGATGCTGAAGTGAAATGTGGTTAGTTGTGAAAATCTAAGACCTACCTTTGGGAGACACCAAATACTATTCTTAGGACTTCTCTTGTTTACTAATGTGTACGTGTTGGAACCTGGCCATTTTTATGGCAGATACTTGGATATTTAACATAGAACACTAGGGATTTCATAGTCAGTAAGCAAATATTTCTCAGATGTGAGAGCAAAACTATAACTAATGGGGAGAATATGGTACTTCCAAAATTCTGGCCCCATTGTTCTTATAAATATGTGCTTGAACATGTTTGTATGTGTATGTGTCTGGGTACATGTGACATAAGTGTATAGACACATACGATTTTTCCAATGAAAGTGACCATACTATATACCATCATCAAATCTCAAATTAGACATTTAGCAAAGGTAGCCATGTAATCCATATCTACCAAACCGCCTTTGAAATAAAGCCCTTCTCTAGCTGGCATACGTGCCATCACAGGAAAGTAAGGTAGTATCTAAAATCAAGGCAAAATTGGCACATATCTTGATAGCAGTACCATCTTTTGTGTGACAGTCTCTTGTAATAATTGAGCTTCATATGAACACATCTCATTCAGCAAATTACTGGCTCATAGTATGAAATAGCATGTATACTGATTCTTTTAATAGGTCTTGGAATTAATATACACAATCCCTTTAAAAGAACGGTAAAAAATCAACAAGTTGATCATTCACAATGAAGTCTCACTCAAATGGCATGGGCTGTGGCAGTGAAGGTAGGTGATCTCTCTTTTGAAAAAATCTCTCCATCTTACAGACTGATTTTCTACTGAAGAAGAAAAATATAATGAAGTGCTATAATTAGATATCTCATATGTAAGAAAAGATAACAAAATCAGGAAGAGAAAATAGGTTTTTTACTGAGTGTCAACTCCATTCAATTAGCTGCTGCTACCTAGAGGGTTATACTGAGAAGTCTGAGATCAACACGAAACAACGCCCTGGTGGAATAATGCTGTTTGCTGGGGGTGCAAAGTGGAGAGGAGAACACACCAGTTATGTATTTTCTACTCTGAAACAGATGTCACTAAGGTCCCTTCCAGTACTAACCTTCTCTATGACCTTTGTCTCTTCTTTCCCCCTCCCTTACTCTTCCTCTTTGCAGTTGGGATGAACAAGTTAACATCTTCTGATAATCCCAACTTGCTCTTCTTGGGTAAAGTAAAAAGTGACCAGGCTCAGTTTTCAGTATCAGGAGTCAGCATAGCAACCTCTGCCCCCTACCGACTGCCATTTTAATTGTGTGTGGCTTTGGTATGGGCATTGAAAAGCAATACCAAAGAGAAGACACTGACTGTCACTCAAGAAATTAGACTAAACTCTAATAAACAAGAAGAGGTAACTGCCAGGTAGACCCGGATTTGTGAATGACCTCAGGGGTCCACTCTCCTGGCAGGAGACAGATGGATGAGGCATTAGCAATGCAGTCCTCCTTGCACATGTAATTACGACAGTCAGAGAATGCAACAAGGCTGGTTCCAGGCTCTGTTCTCCGTATATAGGGATGATGGTGACAGTCATCAGCACCAAAGCTACCAAATTTCCTCTCTAGTTCTTTGATGCTTGTCAATCATTATCGTAGCCACCATTTAATTACTTCTCACTATAAACGATCTCTGTTCCACGATGCCTAGTAGGCACTACTTCATTTAATCCCTTCAACCACTGCACCTATGAGACATTATTGCCTCTACTTGACAGAAAAATGAGGTTGAGGAAGGTTCAATGACTTGTATGTAGAATATTCTAATAAGAGTGTTCTGACTTGAAACCCACATTCTTAATCACTTTGGTTATTAGCTCTCACCTTAATGCATGAAACATTTGGCAATACTAGGGGAGATGAAAGATCTCAGAGGAAGTAATGTGGGTTATTCATTCATTCTTCCATCTATCCATTCACCCACAGATCTGTCCATATATCCATTCATCCATTGCTTCAACAAATACTCACCCTGTAACTATCCCTCTGCTGGGTGCTGGGACACAGTGGTGAGCAAAGGAGGCAGGGCTCTGACCCCACAGAGTTCACAGACAAAGGATCTCAACCGAGGCTTGGGGTCAGATTTAAGGAAATGAGGCCTGAGATCAGAACTGAAGGGCAAGTTAACATTAGTTAGGTAGAATGGAAGTAGGGCACTGCTGAGGAGAGAATAAAATATGCAGAGACTCAGGGAGGACTGGAGAGTGAAGTGTGCAAGGCACTGGAAACCAGTGCACTTGGAGCAAGTCAGGGAGGGGAAGAGTGGTATGAGCAAAGCCTGGAGGGGTACGTAGGGGCTGGACCATACTAACATGCATGGGGTAGCAGTGGGAAACCCCTGAAGAATCTGACAGAGACAGAGAGGATGGAGGGGAAGGTTCAATTATGCTTTTTTTCATGATCAGTCAGACTTCGGGGAGCACAAACAATATAGAGAGCATGGTAGGATCAGAATGAAAATACGGCAACCAGTAAGTAGGCCACTTAGTTCAGATAAGAGAAGTAGGTGGCTATGATTAGGTGGTGACAGCGGTGATGAGGTGAAATGGATGGATTTAAGAAACACTGTGAGATAAAGGAGTAAGTTCTAAAGAACTTACTGAAGAATTAGATCCAGAAAGATGAGGAAGCAGGAGGAGTCAAGAATAATCCCTAGATTCCTGACTTGACCCGCCAGGTTTAGGCGGGACCATTCACTGACAGGCAACTCCAAAGGTGGTCTCATTGACTTTGAAATACCCTCTGGGCATCCCAGTGGTGTGGCCTACGAGGCAGTGAGGGTAGACGCGTTAGGAGTTGAGAGTCAACTGTACAGATGGACATGGTTGTCGAGGCTTTGGCAGACAGAGAGGGAAAGGGTACTATTCCCTTGTAAGGGAAAACAATGTTTATGGAAACTGTTAGAACTTGCTGACTGATCACCTTATTCTTCTAACCCACTTCTTCCTTCTGTTATCAGTATCTGCATCTTTCTTTCTCTCCCCTTTTGACAGAAGCTTCTATTTTCATTTACATTTCCCTTGGTTCTACTTTTAACAATTATTTTACACAGTTATTTTATACCATGCATCCCCATAGATCCTCTAGCTTTTGCGGCATGAGGAGAGACAGAGAGGCTCAATCGCTGCCCTCAGAAGATCCACATGAGACTCCAAATGGTCAAATTACCCTGACAGCTAACACAGTGAGCAGTAGTTTAAATTTACTCACTAACAGTGCATTCAAAGGACATATCTTTGAGACTCCAAGACAATTCTTGATGCATTTGTTTCATGAAAGCCAAAGTGTTTGAAACTGTTTCAGGGGGTGAGAGGACTGAATCCAGAATTTGATACCTAATGGATTTCCCAGTGTTCAGTCTTAGGAAGGGTTAAATTCACCAACGACTAATTGGGGGTTTCAAAGCTGTCAGGACACACGAGCCATGTTTCTCGTCTTCCAGCTTACTGCCTGACTGATTTATGGCTAGAACTGATAGGCCACTATGGAAACCGAAATGGAAAGATGATGCAGTCCCCAACAACAAAAGCTCCCAGGGACATGCAAATGTAATGCATGCACCAAGCAATGAGTTTATTAGATACTAAGTAATGAATTATTACATACTAAGCACTAAAATTTAACCAATACCTGTTCCATAAGGAAAAAAATTACTTAATTTTATTATTCTCATAGCTCTGCATTATACCTTTCACATTACCGTAAGGCTCACTTTTTCATATTTTTGTGATGATAAGTTGACTGTGGGCTTCCTGAGGGACATGACAGTAGTGTCCCTTCCTGACCACAGACGTAGCACAGTGTCTGGTATATGACAATGAATTAATGCAGCCACCTAAGTAATCCTTAAAATACAGCAGACTCACTCCACAAAATAATTTGACTAAAAAAAATTTAACACTTTGGAGATGTTCCATTAAAAGACTTTTGAACCAAAACATTTAATTCAGCAGTCCTGACCACATCCATAACAAAAGGGACTATATCCTTCATATCATCTTCTTGAAAGCCAATCTATATGGCTGAAATAGTTTATAAGGAATATTAAAATAGAGTGAAATCACACCTAACAGGTACAATGTATGCTATCTGGGTGGTGGGCACACTTAGAACTTTGACTCAAGCAGTACAAAAGCAAATCATGCAACCAAAACATTTGTCATATTCCAAAATTTAACAAATGAAAACATGAAATTACAAAACAAAGAAAATACAAAATAAAATCAGGAATATAATCGGCCTTCTGTTTTCTAGCAAAAGTGCTATCAACTGGAACTACGGCTCTTGATGTTGTCTAGTCTCATTTTTTTTTCTTCTTAAGAGCTACTTTGTTCAAGTTTAGTCAAAGCCAAAAGAAAGCACAATCTCTTCACAGTAAACATACACTCTTCAGAATCATCTCAATTTATTTCAGCTAAATCTAAGTATAAATCAAAAATTCTGAAAAGCAAAAGGTCCTAGAGAGAAATATGACATTCATGTGGTTGGGGTGGGGGTGGGTGTCTGTTAGGAAAGATAAATTATTATTGTCCCAAGCAAAGGGACAGCTAATGACAGAGTTTAATTCTCAGGCCTGTTGACCCATAAAATTCAGACCTGAACTCTGAATATACAAGGTTACAGAGCTTTTTTCCTTTCCATTGTTAAAGAGGTATTTAAATGAGAACATCTTATCTAACCTTGGAAGGAAACTGATAGAAAACGGTGACTATTTTCTCCATACAACTTCATTTTTTATTTAAGTTTTATTTAAATATTACATTCCAACTTAAAACAATTGTTCATATATTTATTTGCTAGTTCAAGAACACAAACATGATATGTGGAAATGAAGATTACAATAAATAAATGGATTCACCCATTTTCTAACTTATATACACTAAGCATATATTATGTATTTGACATAGGACTCAGTGTCGCCAATATTTTATTTCTAATAAGCCAGGTATAATAAGAAAAGGAAAAGTACTGTTAGTGTTAAACGCTTTCTGGTTTTAGATGTGAGTTTATTCAAAATCCAAGTCTGAACTCTATGGGTTAAATGCTAGTAAAGTTCATTCCTTCAATTACTCCCCTTTTTGTTTTTCCACATCAGAAAGAGAGAAACAGAGAGAAAAAGACAGAGAAATATCACAGAATTAGAACTCAGTTGTCATTCATTAGATAGGGATAGGAAGAAAAACTAACCTTCATTGAGCAGGTAGCATGTTTCAAGTACTCAAGTATCACGTTAGGAACTTTCATATTTATGATTCCATTTATTTCTAAAAATTAAGTAACTGAGGTCCAGAAACGTAAAGTCATTTCTCAGAGATTATTCAGTGCCGAAGTGGTGGAATCCCAATTTCAAAGACAGCTCTGTTTGACCTCAAGATGAATTCTCTTTCCAAAAAGTCATGCTACAAATTGGGGAAAACAGCTTATCATTAAAATATCTTGTGAAGAAATAAATGAATGAAATTTCCACAGAGACCCAGGCAGCAAATTGAGAGAATACAATTTTAAATGTTGGATGTGAATTGTTAAACAGATGTGTGTCACTAAAAAGTCACATTTTTCATCATAATAGTTTGCTGTCTGTTGGCAAAGACCTCAGTAAAGCTGTTTTTATACAACAGAAGCACAGCTGGCTAAAAAGAGAATAATAAATGTGGTCAACCCACTAAGATTTTTACTGCATTCAATGCCAACATTCTGCATCAAATGATTTTTTAAATAAAGCAACTATAAGTAAGCTGATCCATAATAATTTGGTTTTTGTCCTTAATAACTTTAATTTTTTTGGTCAACTCTCTACTAATAGCTTCTATATTATTCAAGGTAAAAGCTCAAATACTAATACATTATACTAAAATTGCCTTTAGACCCTGGAAAATTCCTTTGTATAGAGGTATGAGAAAGGAACATTTGAAATTAGCTTGAAATCTGGGTGTATTTCAGATCAGAAATGCCATTCATGGTCATGTGCTTCTACTCTCCATGAGCAATGAGCTGTGTGGGCCAGTATTAATTATCCATTAATCCATAACTTTATATAATACCCAACAGTTGATAAGGTATGTTCACATCCATCACCCTGCATGATGGGATATTTAACACATTTCTAGAATGCAGAATAAAACTGAAGGGGATTTTGCTTTACCTAGAAGTTTAATTACTTAGGATCTTTTTTTATGGGGGAGGGTTGTCAACTTGAATGAAAGTCTCTCTCATAGTTATGTATAAATTGTTTATAACAAGCTCCAACAAACCCTACAAAATACATTAGAACAGATAAACAGCAGCGCTCTAATACTGAACATTTTGGAAATAACAAGCAAGGACACACATCCCTACCCGCGTTCAATTAAAAGTGTCATCAGTTTAGAGTTCTGAATTTAGGTATTTATAAAATCAATCTCAGGATACTTAACATAAATCTTACCTCTAGTGTGCATAAGCAGAGAAAAAGCACATTGTGTAATTATTCAGTGTTATTATTTTTAAAAGCCCTATATTTCAAACCAAAACAAATCAATACAGTGCCACCAATGTGAATATTATTAGGCTCAGCATCCTAAACTCAGCATGACATCTACCAGACCATAAATTTGAAAGGAAAAAATTCATCATTAGTCCATAAATCAAATTAACATCAGGATAAAAATCTATTATAGCAAAAAGTCTTATTCGAAAGAAAATTGTGTTCTCAGAGACTAAAAAAAAAAAAACAGTTTGTGACTGTCTGCTGTATTAACCTCAAATTTTAGGAAATATCTAATTATAGGAAAGTTTTAAGACAAGTAGATCATAGAATTAGGAAAATAATGTTTATATATGACAAAAATCAATAGCACATATTTTTATTAAACATTGTTTTTTTAATTTGTAAGGCTTTAAATTTTCTATCAGAACATAAAATAAAGGTATGATATATGGATGCAGGTATCTGTGTGTATAGGAAATACAGACTCCATTAAAGAGATCTACCTGACATACACGCATGCATATATATATCAGGATATATATACATAATTGTATACTAAATCTCAGAGAACTACATAAATATCTCCCTGCTTTATACACTTTCTTTAAGAAAATATCATTTGAGATGATGGGTTTTTTTTTCCATTTCCTCAACTTAAATTACTTTGTCTCTTGAAGGATTATGTCTTCTTATAGCTAAAGAACAAAATGCTCAAAAATTTTGCATTAACGTACCCATGAGTGACCCACTTCCTCCCACTCTCAGCAAAGGTGAGGAGTAGACCTTGCCAATTCTAACCTAGCGCTGGGGTTTAGGCTTGTTGAATAGAGCCAGTACTTCCAAATAATTCTTAAAAGGAACTTTTTAAAGAGAATTAATTAAACCCAGCTTCCAGCCTACATGATTCCCATGAGCATAACTAAATTTATATTAAAATTGATATTCAAAACTAACTATAAATATTTAAAATCCTTTTATCGACAAATGAAACTAGACCAGCATAGAGGAAGTTGAACTCAGCTTCCAATTTTTTCTTCTCTGCTCTACCAAGCCAGAAAGAACTAATCAAACTGGTTGTGAAGAGAAGCGATGGCCAAGACAGGCTTGGAAATGAGACTGCCAGGGAACATGTCATTGTTTTAAAGGTCTTTCTACACTGGATGAATCCAGAGATCTTGCAGGTAAACTGCTGAACTGATTTGAGGGCCTTTGAGGTTGCTACAGCCATATGCAAAGGTGTCCGAAGAAGGATAGCTCTAGAACTTGCAGATAAAACTGCTGAATTGATTTTGGGAGCCTGCGGAGAATCACCATCATAAGCAGAAGTATCCAAACAGGGAACACTGTAGTACTCAACCTCTTGCTGGGTAAAAATTAGAAGATGGCACTCAAGGCATAAAGTGTCCGTTGCTTAGTTCCCAGGTACTCAGCTTACAGTGGAAGTCTGGCCTGGATTTCACCCCAACTCCCACTGTGGTCAGGAACATTCATGTAGGCTATAACCTGTGCAACCTACATACGGCTGTCCTGGGCCTAAATATTGCCTACAAATAAACGTCCCTTCATCAAAAGAAATAACTACAGTCGGTTAATGATGGTGATACATTCTGAGAAATTCATCATTGGCGATTTTGTCACTTTGTGAACGTCACAGAGTGTACTTACACAAACCTAGATGGTTTAGCCTACTACACATCTAAGCTATAAGGTACAGCCATGGCTCCCATGCTACAAACCTCTACAGCATGTTATTGTACTGAATACTGTGAGCAGTTGTAACATAAAGGCTAAGTATCTGTGTATCTAAACACATCTAAACAAAGAAAAAGTACAGTCAAAATATGATATAAAGGATAAAAAATGGTACACTTGTAGAGGGCACTTAGCATGAAAGGAGCTTGCAGGACCGGAAGTTGCTCTGGGTGAATCGGTCAGTGAGTGAGTGGAGTGAATGTGAAGGCCTAGGACATTACTGTATACTACTGTACACTTAGGTTACACTAAATTTATAAAACCAATTTTCTTTCTTCAATGATAAATTAATCTTAGCTTACTGTAACTTTTTTACCTTATCAATTTTTTAATATTTTTAAACTTTTTGACTCTTTTGTAACTTAGCTTAAAACACACATTTTTAGAGCTATATAAAAATATTTTCTTTCCTTATATCCTTATTCTATGAGCTTTTTTTTCCTATTTTTAGATTTTTTTAAATATTTTATACTTTTTTGTTTAAAACTAAGACACAAAAACCCACATTAACTTAGGCCTACATAGGATCAGGATGGTGAATATTTCTGTCTTCCACCTTCACATCTTGTCCTCTTGGAAGTTCTTCAGGGGCAATAACATGTGTGGAGCTGTGACCTCCTATAATAACAATGCCTTCTTCTGGAATAATTCCTGAAGGACCTGCCTGAGGTTGTCCTACAATTAACTTTTTTTTTTTAATAAATAGAAGAAGTGTGCCCTGAAATAACAATAAACAGTATAGGACATACGTCAACTAGTAACATAGTTGTTATATTTTCAAGTATTACGTATTGTACATGACTGTATGTGCTGTACTTCTATACAATGGACAGCACAGATTTTTTTACACTGACATCACCACAAACATGTGAGTAACATGTTGCACTGAAATGTCAAGACAGCTATAATGTCACTAGGTGGTAAAAATTTTTCAGCTCTATTATAATCTTTGGGACTATGTCATATATGTAGTCCATCGCTGATCAAAATGTTACTATAGAGCACACGGCTGCATAGCCTTACAAGCTTAACAAAAGCTGAGCAAAATTCTAAATTACATACTTTTAAAATTATTGGTGGAAATTTGACAATGATGTCCACCAAGAGTGAGCATGGTTCCCAAATGCAACTTGGTTTCTGTGTTTGCAGAGCTAGCTCAGTAATCCAAGGAATGCTACAAAATACAATGTATGGTGTTTAAAGATATCGTAATTCTCTCTAGGGTAAGATGGGGAAGAAAAGACCAAATGTGAAAGAAGGAAAAGAATGGAAAAAAAAGGAACAAATGGAAAAAGAAGGGGGAGGAAAGACTTAGAAAGAAAAATAAAAGAAAGGAGAATGGGATAGAAGAAGATACAGAAGTGAAAAAGGAAGGAAGAATGCAGAACAACAGGGTACCTGCAAGATACGTGGCAATCGCACACTAAGAGACCAAGAAGGCAGCATCTCCCAATATTCTTCGCCAGGGCATCTTAATGCCTTGCGAAGCATGTCATTTTCATCCATTGTGCCAGAGCTCAAGCAGTAATGACAAAGTAACATTCTAAAGGATCAGACTAAGTGTCAGTTTTCCCTTTTTACTAATTTGGAGGAACGCTGAAGTAAGGAAAAATACTTCCTGTTTTTTCCAGGGAGTCATTTTTAATACATAATCAGGGCTTTGGAAGGCAAACTTACTTTAGACTGTACCCGTTGTTGACATCCACTGAGTACTCTGCTACCAAGGGCAGGTGTCCAGGACTCTCAGATGCAGGTGATAAGATCATACAGGTTCAATCTGATTTCACAGTATGAACTAAGGATTTTTGATAAAGTGAAGACTTTCCCAGAAGCAGGACGGGTACCTAGGTAAACTTCAAGCAGGTCAGGAAGCTCAGAGCTATTTAAGCAATATTTTGGACTCAGCATAGTAGTCTAACAAAAAACGAAAAATGAAAAATGAGTTGTGGCTTCAAAATATCTCTTGGAGCAAGACCATTCCATCAAAAAGTAATCCTTCATTTACTGATTCCAAAGATCAGATACCAGCAGCTCTCATAATACCTCTAGTGGTAGCTCTGTGGTTTTATATCAAAGTTCTCTAACCTCCCCAGAGACCTGGTGTCTCAGCACTTTTAATCCATTACTCCCCATTAAGTGCATTAGCTACATAAGCCCAGAAGACACCAGTGTAGGTCAGCATTTGCCAAAGTGTTTCCACAAGCATTCATGCCACTAGATGCTAAAACACAGTCTGTGAACAGAAAGGCTTGCTGTCAAATACCATTCAGAGATGCTGGAGTTAAACAAAGCTAAAGTTGTTTATTTACTGCTAGGTTTCTCCGAGCTTTTAAAATGCCAGTGTGGCCTGTCAATATGTAAGAGACCAAGAAGGTAACATTTCCCAAACATTCTTTACCAGGGTGTCTTAATCTTCTAATTTTGCTAAGCATCATCACAGACAAGCATTCTGCTGAACACATTTTGGAAAACAAAATGTGTTCAAAAAAATAGGTTGACTAGAGGGTATGAGAAGTCCACGTTTCAGGTATTGCTCACACATTAAGATTTTTGCACAAATGCATTGTGCTCTGTAATTATCCCTTGCTTGTATGAACGACAACAAAAGTCTTCTGTATCTAAATCCACAGGGATCTGACCTGTTTTATGCATATTTATTGTGTTGCTCAAGAATGTTTAATGATTTTTTTTCTATTGCAATCTTCATTCCGTTATTCAAAAATAAAAATTAATCACATTCTAAGTAATTTTCCAGTTTTCTTCATTTGTATGTGGTGGCAGTCTTTAAGTAAAATTCCTTAACAGTGTTTCTCAAAGAAAGCTTTTACCCATACAAACCTCCATATTTGGAGACTCTAATATGAGTTAAGTGGAAAAGTAAATGCTAATGTTTCATTAACCCTAATGCTCGGATTTTACCCCAACCTCTGCCGTGCTCTGCTCCCCCTGAAGTGCTTGTTTGCTTTCAATTCACCGAAAGCTCTGGTTAAATAAATGTTAAACTAATAGGAACAGTAACTGTGTCTTGTATAATATGGGGCCATTACCATCTATTTTATGGTTTATTTGCATGCTTGTGTGTATTAGATGCATTTTGTTAAGTTCACCTAAGGACATTTCCCTCAGCAGGCATAAATTCATGGTGCCTAAAAGGCGACTTCCATTAGTACGGCTTCATCATCTACACTAGTATTTCCAGCCCCCTCAAAAATGAGATATTTTCTTGAAGGTAAAATAATAAAATGTACTGCATGCCTGAGACTGAAGAAGCCACTTAAATCGTCTATAATAAGCCCAAGAAAAGGATCATTGAAGTTAACTGGCCTTGACAATTTCGGCTACACCTCCCTTTGATAGAACCGTTTCCAAAGATTGTCATTGCAAATGCACATCTCCCCCCGGAAAACTACGTTTTCTTTTCACCCCCACCCGGAACATGACCGAATATCATTTTGCTGGGGACCAAACCTCCCTCGACCTGCCTTGCACCTCATATGTTTTCATTTAACTGCAGTTTTAGCTAATATCACTGCTCTCTGAAGTTTACCTCTGGGAAGACAAAAAGGATGGTCTTTATAAACAGATGGTCTTTTCAAAAAAAGTAGTTACATTTAAATACAGATAAATGTACTGTAAATAATGGCCTTAAAAGAATTTAGGTCTTTAAGGGGGAAAATATGATACAGCACAAGATACTATTCGTTAATTACAGACGATTTTTTTTTCCTTCCCTTGAAGACAAAACCAATTTCTAATGAAGCATAATAAATCGTAAAGAGGCACCAATGCTCATTCCAACAGATGTTTATTGATTAGTGTTGACTGAACACAAGCACAACTGAGTGGTGTTTGCTGCTGTCAGCAAGTGGTGGGAAGCGGCACCAGCCACCCCCCCACCTCGTTATTTTACCTTTCAAAGACAAGCTGACAAATTTATTTTGTCACGAGCAGCTGTGTTCTTATTTTTAAAGGGTTGGCTTACAACTAAGAAAGCAAGCAGAGGCAACAGCCTTTTGGTGTCCAATGTGTTATCTGGCAAGGACTGATTGTTTTAGGGTGCAATGGAAAAGATTTTTAATGGAATTACATTTCAAATGAGCAGCATATGCCTGATTTTCCCTTCTGCTACTCATCCTGCCATTTGTTAATTTTTGTTATTGTTGTTCTCTGGGACTCCTAAATTTTCATACAAGCTGTCTCGTCCGGCACTAACACAGCTTGGGGTGAATTACCACTTGGGATGCAAAACCCTACACCTCCTACTTCAGTCGTTTTGGGTTTTGTTTTTGTTTTTCTTCCTAGATTTTCTACATTCAACCAGTGTTCACTGGGGAACCAGTCGACTGAACAATGAGGGAAAATAAAAAATAAATTCTCCATCTATGTGAGCCCTTGAGTCCCAGAGCTTGAAAATGTGACTTCAGAATATGTGTGGACTTGTCAGCAGCTCAGCTGTATGCAATCATGGGGTCACAGCCCAGATCAGAGGTCTCGAGAAATTCCGAAATTGGGAATTAGAAGAAAATGTTCTTCCCTTTAACATCATAATGCCACATATTAATTTAAATGATTCTCTCAGAATGATTCTGTGGCCCACTTAAATAAAGTTCAAGGAAATGAATTTCAGTCTTCGGCATTCTGAGTCCTATTTGAAAGCAGTCGGCTTTACAAGATTAAAAAAATAAATTACAGGGAATAGGAAATCTTTGGATAGTGGGTGCTTTGATAGATGCCAGAATATTTTTCTTAAAAATGTGAACAAGCACGGGAGAGAGGCATCACCATTATTGTCTTTGTTTGGGAGGTCTTATCATGAGAATTTCATTGTATTTGGGGACTAAAAACAGGAATGGCTAAGTCTGAAGGGTCTTGGTTCAAGAGGTGATTTTGGTAAAATATTGTCAATGGAACCTAAGGTTGGATGGGTTTATAAACTATATTTTGGGGCTAACAACCAGTTGAAAAATCTGGAGAGACTCGTGTCTTTCTGTAGGTTTCCCTTGGGAACTAAAGTGAGGTAGAGCTTTCCAAGAGAGAAAGAGAATGCCCAATATTTTTCAAGAACATGTGTATCAACCAGTGAGAAAAAACGGTCTTGGAAGCCTAGACAGCGTCCGTGGTCAGCTCTGAGCTCAGGCAAACTTAGGTCCATGTCCAGGTTCCCCCATTCACTACTTGGATGATCCTGGGCAAATCACATAAACTCATTAAGGTTCGGTTTTCTTATCTATGATGTCGGCATGATGATGTCCATTTCAAGGGTCACTGTGCAGATGAGATGGGTTACTATGGGACGTAGCATAAAAAAAACCACATTAAATTGTAACAAAATATAATCAGAAATACCACCAATGTCAATTCCCTATTCTATCTCATGTCTTGTATCCAGTTAGTTTCTCAGTCACAAAGGTTCAATTCCTTCATGGTAGGTCATGTGCTGACATGCCATGCTCTGTCACATGTCAGCCTTGAACGAACTGGAATGTCTACTGCTTGGTCACTGTTACAGAACTGCACATGTGAGACGCCCTATCATTATGTCACCTGTGGACCATGTAGCAAGATGACGCTAGTGTCCTAGTAAGGGTGGGTACTCAGAACCAAGATGGTAGAGCCAGGCGTGTGGCTTACTAAGTTCAGCCATGACATACACATATAAAGAAAATACTCTAGAGTTTCAGAAGGACTTGGTGGGATATTTAACAGGCTTGATATGCCCCAAATGGGGACTTGTGAGACCCAGGACCACTTAATCCTGGGAAATCAGAATATTACTGTCATCGACTCCAGTGTATCTGTCATGAAGAACTGGGGAGATCTGAGAAGTTTGGTTCACCAACCATCCCCGGCTCCCATCTGGCATGCTTGGCTGGGAAGGTATCTGTAGCACGTACTGCAGTAAACCATCAACTTTGGTAAGGTTTCTGGGTCAGCCTTCTTATTCTCACTAAGCCTCTGGCCTAAACCTTTGAGGGTGCCTGTTCTTCACTGCTCGTGGGTCACCAGTCCCCCAGCCAGTCAGCTTTTCTTGGCAGGTTCCATCCTGCCCCAGACTCTGCATCAATCAGACTCCCTGCCCAGGGGAATCCGGGCCCTGTGAACCCACAGCCTGAGGTCTTGACTGCAAGTTGGCCCAGCAGCAGGTCCAATCCTGCTCATATAAGCTGATGGTACCACAGTTTAGGTCACTCAGTTCCTTTCTTTTTACTTTGTCCATGTCTGAGGGACATGCTTGGGATTGGATTTCTGCCTTGTCCCTTCAAAGTTCTCTGGGGGTCAGAAGGAAACCAGTATTTTCTGGCCCTTACCTAGAACTTTCATCAAACTTATCTACTTACTGCTTTTCGGTCATAGCCTGCCCTGGGCTCTATCCCTGCCACAGTTTGCTCCTGACTTCTCTCTCCCTCAACCCCATTCTCAATCTCAACTCCTCTACCAGTAAAACCTACCCAGCTAAATGCCAACTCTTCCTCCATGAACCCCAGCCAGACAGGCTGTATCTCTCTTCCCTAACTCTTAAAATACTTAATTCCTCATTTTCGGCACTTTTGTTTCCCATGATGGTGACTGCTGACATGCCTTTTCTTTCTGTTAAACTCTTGACTGTCTTCCAAACTCATCTTCCCTTATTCACTCATATTCCCTCTAATCCATTGTCCATTCTAGAATTATATTGACCTTCTCAAAACATAATTCTGATTTCCTCTGTTTCTGGCCTTCAGTCATTTCCCACTGTACATAGCATAAAGATTTAGATCTTTAAAAAACCTAGAAGGCTTTAGTTGGCTTTATTATATTTACAGTCTCATCTCACATCTTCAATCTCCTCTGGTCTTATTATCCTCTTACCATACCAACCTCTCTCCCCTGACACAGGATCTTTGCACATATTCGTACACTTCCCCCGAACCTCCATCTCTGCCTTCAATAAGTTAACATTTATTCACCCTTTACCTCTTGATTCAATCATGAGTTTCTTAAGAAGGTCTGTTGTGGTCTTCCCAATTAGGCCAATTCTATTTGATCTAACATTTCCTAGCCCAAATATGTCTTCTTTATAGCACATACCAGAGATGTGATTTTAGTTTTTTATTAATTTCCTGCTACCCCACTAAATGGTAACCTCCATGATGGAAGTAACCATGTTAGATTTGGTTCAACATTTTATCCTGCTAGGTTCTTGTAATACATATATAGTTGCTCAATTAACAATTGCTGATTGAAGTGTTTGGGCCAAGGGCCAGGTTTCATTTTTCTTCTTATTCCACTGATTTCTGACACATAGGAGAGGCTCCATAACTGTCCTCCACCAACAAAAATATAGGTGCGATGTTTAAAAAGCTTCCTGTTTCTTCCTGTGCTACTATTAAGCAGGACCAGAGCAGCAATACTTCACAGGGGCACCGTGGAGTCTTCAAGCACAATATTTTGAAAAAAAAACTAGCCTGTGCCATATATAAGGAAGAATATGGTCCCCTTAGGCCACAATGGCATTTTTCAACAACTGATATGAAGTGTCTCAAATTGCGACAGGCACAGCAATCCATACTGGCCATAAAGTAGGTCAAAGGGAATGTTATGACCCCAGAGTGTCACCAGTGTCTATCTATTTGCCCAAGTTGTACCCCCAACCCCAAATGACAGATGGTTTGCCTACAAAGTGCCCAAGAAATAAAAAGAATAAAAGTTTTGTCCTAACTCTATGCAGGAAGTCCAGGAGCCTTATTTTTCAAAGGTAAAAACCATGAACTTTGCTTTTTAAACCTTATTTCTAAGTATGATGGACTTCTAGAATTAAACACCTACCTAATGTCTTCAGTGCCAGGTATTTAGGCCATTATGGCCTAGCTCTACTGACTATTCCAGTGCCTCTAAAACACCTTCACCTGACATGAGAAATAAACAGAGACGTTATTTTCTACCTCATCTACCTTGCATTTCCTCACACTTAATACTGCCACATATTAACAGGCAATAGCAACACAACCAGCAAACCTAGTGAAGGATGAGCCTATGTACCGGCAACCGTGTTTACACACAGACAGTATCAACTTCATACATATCTAATGACTGCAGTGTGCACGACAGCCAAGCCCAACAGATGTTAAATGACAAAACTCACACTAGAAGTTGAACGTGACTTCACGTAGGTGAATTCCAGTTTCATGTTCAAAAGCTACCTAATATTTAAAGGTTGAGGGAAATTGAGTCTATAGTAAAGATAGAAAAGTACTACATTGACTTCAGACCTTACCAGTGGTCAATAGATTAACACTAACCCAATAAGAACAGGTTTCATCTCTATCATGAAGTTTCGTAAAAAATAATTCTAACTATTCTTAGTACCAGCATTCTCTAGTCCCTGTTCTGGCTTTACTTCTCTCCATTGTACTTATCATCATCTAACATGTATAGTTTTACTTATTTAATATTTTATTTTTTATATGCCTCCATCCCACTCAACTGAAATGTAAACTCCATGAAGGTAGGGATTTTTAATTGGTTTTATTCCTTGCTATATCTCTAGAAGCTAAGACACAGGGAACTAAGATTATTTGTTGAATGAATGAATGAATGAGATTCTCAGCATTTGCTAGGCACTGTTCCTATTGCTTTTCATGAATTAAAAGAAGGCAGCACAAATGAATAGATGAATAAACAAGAATGTGGGCTTGAAAGTCAGATAACCTGAGTTCCAAACCTATTTAATTTTTATCTTAGGCAAGTCTCTTAAAATCTATTTCCCAAATGGCTACCTCTAAAATGGAGATGATAATAAAGACACTATATCACAGGGCTAGTATGAGATGTAATGAGATAATAGTTATAAGGTGCTTTGCACAGTTCCTGGGCACAGAGTAATTATATAATAAAAGTTAGCTATTATTTTCATATTCATGCTATTATATTTATAATTATTAATAACTATTATTATCTGCAAAACAACCCTAAAGGGTAGGTACTACTATTATTCTCTACTATATATTCTCTTTCTACAATCGACACTTAGAGGGAATGTTCCTGCATGAAACTGCAAAATAGTGAAGGGTAGAAAAGAATGTTTGAAAAAAGGGTAGAGGAGCAAGGCCGACAGAGGCATCACAACAGGCAGAATTCAGAGGTATTAGCCTAGAAATAAGAAGACGCATCTTGGAGAATTTGGTTAAAGTGGGTTCTGTGAGCACATGGGTGCCAGCTAGAGCCAGGGTAGATGCTTACCTTAGCAGATCTAGAACTGAAGATGGACTATAGTAAACCAGCAGATTGGGCTGGGAATCCAGGTCACATGACTCTGAACTCTGGTTCCTTGGCTCAATTTTCTTTACTCTCATAGAGAGTAAGAGCTCCAGCTCTTACACTAGAATATTCCAAAAAATCCAAGTTTTTAGTGAAAGTTTTCTATTCAGGTGGACTTGGGTTCAGATAGAATCACTTACAAGTTTAGAGATCTTGGGTAATTCATTTAACCCCTCTGACCCTTAATCTCTTTATTTGCAAAATGGGGGTAGTAACTACATCAACCCCATAGGGTTGGCATGAAGATGAAATGAAAGGTTCCTGAAAAGTACTGCATGAGGTGTGTGGGCAGAGCAAGCTTTTAGTAATTGTACACACAGAAGTAGCATTCCACTTGGCTAAGCAAATGCTTTTGGTAAAATCAAAGTGTTTTCTCTTCTCTGCCTGTCTCCCCAGAAAAGAATAACATAGGGTATAGCAAATTCAAATAATAGCCCCCAAAGCATGTTAACAATCAACAACTGTTATTCTTAATGTTTTGGGGAAAATCAGCTTAATTTCCAAATACAAAAAACAAAAAAAAAACTTCGAATAATTAGTTGTTTTACAAAAACAAGTCAGAAAGTTTTTTAGGATATTTGTCTCAAGAACCAGACAAAGGCAAGCACAACATTTATGTTATGGTGTGGTCATAGGAAAGAGAATTGGGAAAGAGGAAAGGAAGGGAGGTGAAATCCTAGTGATCAATGTTCCCATGTACACGCTCCCATCCCAACCAGACCTACCCTCACCAGCCATCACATTTGATACTTAACATATGCCTAAACCAATCTAGATTTGCCTCGGCACTTTCTAAATATCTAGGCTTGCCCTAGAAATATTGACAAGGGAGAATGAAATTCAGTTTAGACCCAAAGGCCAGTCATTTCAAAATGTCAAGTGAAATAACATCTCTCCATCCTTCGCTGTGCTGATAAACTCACACAACAAAGAAATCCTGACCCTGAGAGATCAACCCTGCAAGCAAGAGAACAAGTATGCAAGATATTTCTGAGATTACTTTGGAGCTAGACATGGCTTTAAGCCACATCTAATTGCGGAGGGGAGGGAAGGTTTTAACTGAGGTGCTGTACACCACCAGGGGTCTCTGAGTGGGGCTGAGGTCAGGAACAGTGAGAACCTGGTGAAATTGTCTGGGAATGTGCTTTTCCCCACAGGGCCGGGATACAGCTTTCCTTAACTGATCAGAGGGCCCTAAAAACCAAAAGATGTTAAGAATGCATTTTCAGCTCTCTCATTTTATAGATCACACAACTGAGTCCCAGATAAAATAAGAGTGTTTTTCTCAAGATTATACACCTGCCGATGGTCCTGACTTTGCCACTAAACAAGTCTGCCCCAGACTCCAGCCTGCCGTCTCTCCATCAAGGACTCTTTTCAAGACACTCAGAGGGCGCCCCTTGCTACGATGACTACAATTTATGCTCTCTTCCCAACATTTTGATTTATTTTTAGTGAAAAAGTAAGTATCCCTGAAACACTTCTTTAAAATAAAGTCAGCCTGTCAAACCGGCACTGATGCACAAACTTAGTAGAAGAATCCACCACTGACGACAATAATAGCAAAGAAAAAGGGTCATAAAAAGGAAAAAACTCACAAACACACGCACACATTTAAGTTTCCAAGCCTCAAAGAGGTTATTCCACACAATGACAGGGGCTTCTCTTTGTGTCAAGGTTGAACAAACTGAATTTAACTCTACATTTTGATAATATCAGCAGAGGTGCAATCATCGTGTTATTTGACAATTATAAAATTGCAATACGAAACTATTCTCTTCCACAGTTCCCTTTAACAAATCTAAAGCAAAGAGAATCTCTCATGCCAGATTTGAATGTATTTATACATATCTATCTGTAGCCCCAGGACAAAAGACCTACACACACAAAAAAAAACAAATAAATCAAGGGCATTTTTTTAGGCCAGGTTTCTTATAGCTTTAGTTGCCCCAGCTATTAATTAACAGAGACACAATGGCATAAGAAAGAGAGTAATAATTGGAATATTCAGAGGTTGGTGGTCAATTTGTCATGTGCTGTTTTTAAGTATTACTTTTCCTTAGAGGGAGGACAGCCATGAAATTATTTGTTGCAAAGATGAAAAAGCAAGAGTACAGTATTATTAAGTACCTGCCGCAAGTGTTTATTTTGCGCCAGGCAATTTGCTATGTACTGCCTATCACATAAAATCTCAGGTCATTCTCACGATAACCCATAGGGGCATTATTGTTAATCCCAGTTTACAGATGAAGAAACTGAGGCCCCGAAACAGGCCAAGCAACTTGCTCTAGTCACATGACTGATAATTTGCAAAATGTGGACTCAAACCCCAAAGCCTATGTGTTTTTATTCACTATGGTCTTGGCCAGCAAATTTGGGGAAGTCCTGTCATAAGCTGTGTTAATAAGGCCAACTTACATGCCAATTACAACTTTATTTAAAATTTAAAGTGCTTTATTTCTTCCTGAAGCGGGAAAAAAAACGTGAGATACCAACACTATAACTATGCTTTAGTTAGAGCCCTAAAATCACTCATGTATAATTAGCTATACCTATAATCTGAATATTTAAAATATCATTAAAAGCTCTACTATAAATACTAGAATAGTGAGACAGCTAATTAACTAGTTAGTGGCCTTCTGTTCACCTTTTAGCATTTCTGCTTAGTTATCTGAAACAACGCAAACCATTGCCTAAGTAGAAGCTCAGACCAATGGGTCTTTGTATGGACCCTGGGAGCCTAGGAGTAATTTGCTAAAAAATAACTGGATAGGCATATGTACATTTTTCTCAGGTGAAGGGCCAAAGCTTCTCAAAAGGGCACAAGATCTAAAAAAAAAAAAAAAAAATACTAAAATACAGAGGTCTGGACCACCCAGCACACGGGGTTACTGATCTGCAGGCTCTGTTCCCTAAAAGGAAATGTGTTAAGTTTCCAAATGTGAGGAGCAAGGGTAGTGAAAAACAAGTATGAACCTGTTAGATAACCAACTGAATATTTCCTTCTGCATTAGGAGGCTCAAGAATTCAGCACACAGATACAACCAAACCATTCTGTGGTGCCTTTGGTGTACGGCTCTTTCTGACATTGTTTTCATTTCCTGTTAAACATCTAATGACTGTTTTGATCTGTCTGCCTGTAGATGTCACACTGAGGCTGAGACACCACAGAGCCAGGACCCACCCAGACTTCCAAATCACCTCCCCAAAGCACCAAGGAAAATCCTGACCTTGGTCTTGCAGACCTGAAGAGCCATGGAAGTCAGGCGGCATTACAGATTCACAGGCTGTTTGCGCAGTTAATGCATTAATAACATTCATCAAAGCCACAGCCACTTTTTATAAGTTAGTATTTCCCTCGTTGCATTTTTATCACATACTTTGCACGTGTTTCCATTTCCAAGATTCAGGGAAAACAAGACGTTTAATTGAAAATGTTTACAGTGGAGACCTTATAAATTACTCGATAGACTTGGGAGAGGAAAGCATTTTGCAAAATACCAACCACAGGAATAAAATATTTTAGAGAATCCCTCGGGATCATTTGTTTTCTGTGGATATCAAAATCCTTCCTAAATCGGCAGATCTCAGGTGGGGGAAGAAAGTGCTAGTGAAGCCTAGTTAGGACGTATATGTACTTAGAATATTCCAGGTCAATGGGGCACATTGACATGTGGTGGGCTGGTCTATGGTGCTTTACTGGATAAATGACAAATGGGCTGGTTGCTATACCCCCAACCTGCCCATAAGTGAGCGAGCCCATGTGACAAGAGTACATGTTTTCAACAAGACAGAAACTGTGAAAATGAGCGTCACCGTCCTCCCACATAAAAAGCAACAGCAAAATGAGACTTAAATGCAGCACCTTCTTAATGGGAGGCTCAAGTAACTCTGGGGGACGAGGCAGAAGCTCTTCTCCAGTCCTTCCCGGCATATGAAGGTCAGCTGACAACACTGTTCGACAGTGAAGACTTAATGTGTCTGACAGATGGCAAATACTCCATATTGACTTTTCTTCCTAATTTAACAAATTTGAATCTTTTGTCAATTTTCTTTCCCCAGTGAAAAGAGATTCTAAAATACCACTTAAGCTCACATTGCTCTTTTCCCCCTCTCCCTCTTACACATTACATTTGACACTGTCTAAAGAAACTGAAACCAGCTCGCTAAATTAACTACTCATGTCAGCCACTGACGATCATCACAGCTTCAGACTCTGGCATGAGCGTTAATTCCTCATTTCTGCTAGCTGTGAGGCAGCCTCAGTTCAGGCCAGTGGAAGTTAACTGAATGGACAACAGGGATTCCTTGAACTCGCAGAAATAACACACAAAAGTACACATTGCGTTCTTCACTAGAATTTAAAAAAGAGGCCCTGGTTTTATCAAATTCCTGAAGGTTCGACGCCTCTGCTTTAGTTAGAGGTTGTTTTCTTTAGCCGTAAGTCCATAGTCTCTATTGCACCTTGAAATTTCAGGAGGTTGCTCTATGCCAGATGGATGGGATGAGGGTGGAGAAGAGCTTCAAACTCTGGTGAAGCTACTTGGATGGCAGCACTGCCCAAGCTGCCCCAAGTGTCACTGAAATTCAGCGTGGGGAAGGCGTGGCCAGGCTAAGTGTAGCGTGCTGCCACAAGGAGGCAAGGCATTCTTTCCCACCACTGCCTCACCCCTTCCACCAGGTGAGGACACAGTGAGAAGATGGTCTTAACCAGAAAGTGGGCCTTCACTAGGCAGTGAACCTGCCAGCACCTTGACCTTGGACTTTTCACCCTCCACAACTGTGAGAAATAAGTGTTTGCGGTTTATAAGCCACCCAGTTTACAGCATTATATTACAGCATCTTGAACACACTAAGACAGTTTTTCAAAGTTTCCAATATGTGCTAAAATTACGTATAATCCTAACTATGAACATGAAATTTTGTAAAACCTGAAAATAACATCAGTTTCTCTTGAAAATCTTTGTAGTTCTGTTACCTAAGAATACAAAGCATTTGCAGAATTTTGTTTTTCTGTATAAACAAAAAACCCACCACCAACAAAAAAATAGTGGGTCCATGGTGAAGTAAGTTTGACAAATATTTAGTTATACAAAATAAAATTGATTTTTTTGCTATAAGAAAATAAAAATTCTTAGAGCATCTCATGGGTGTGGAGAATATTATTCTTTAGATTATTCCTGAATCCAAATAAATTTCTTAAATTTTGTCTCAAAGGATTAACATTCCCATACATGGAATGCCCCTATATTAAAGAGGACTTAATATTATCCTGTCTTGAGCTTGCTTTTGAGTTTCAGGATAATCCCTATGTTTCCAGCCGAATACCTGGTTAGGTCAACATGAGGCAAATAGCCTCAAGAAAACGGGCCATTGCTACTTTGAGAAATTTAATATCCAAATTCTATTGCTGTCCTTGAACTGTGGTCTCTGATTTCCTGCTACAAATAAATAGGCCACCAGTGGGACCTGAAAAATCTTCATTACACACAGATCCCCACAGTGGCAGTGCCGGGCTGCATGACCTAACCTATAGATAACACCCCTGCACCTGACATTCGGCCCACGTTTCCTAAGTTTCAGAGTAAGAAACATATCAAAGTGCCCACGCATTGAGGCAAAGAGATGCCCTTCATAATTAACTGTTCTTAAGGAGTTTCTAGAATAATAAATGGTCAAACGGGGAAGTTAAACAAACACAATACATTTAGTGTGAAATGACCAAATATGCCAAATTAACCTTAAATGTACTCAGACTTTTAGCTCTGGAATTGACATGAATTATTTTCTAGAACCCAAGAAAAAGTCTGATGTGGTTAATTTAAAATTATACTTTGTGATACAGCACAATAAAATCTCACAGGATTCAAGGTATCAGTTTACATTCTTGCCAAGGTCAGCAAAAAAATCCCCACTATTGATCTGGTATTAAAAATCAGTTGACTTCATTTCTTTTCGAACAGGTAGCCTTCGACTGCTGAGCACCAGCTGGTCTTACTTCTCTCTAATGACAGCAGGAAGAAATAAATAGACTATTCAAACAGAGCTCTTCACATTACATTAGCTGAATAAATAGTGATGTATGGGTCTCTTTTCTCAAGCACTGCCTTAGCTTGTAAAGATAAGAGGGAGGAAGACATCACTTATAAATCCTATTAGAATATTTAAACAAACACAAAATAACTTCCCTGAAGATAACAGTTTAAAAGAAAAAATTATGAACAATGTGTCTTTTAACTGTAGATTTGGGGGCAACAAAAAAGCCCCCGATAAATCTTTGCGATTCAGGTGTTACGTGCAATCATAAAAGAAAAAAAAAGAGTTTACCGTTTTATGAGCAGTGCCCAGAGGCAATGGGGCGAAGGCACTGTGGTGTTTCAGTAGGCTGTAGAAATAGCGCAAACCAATTCTGCTAAAGTGAAGTGCCTTATCCATAACTATCTTTGCTTTGGGAATATTTCAGAACGAATTTTTGCCCTATTTAATCTGCTTTTAGGATTGTAGGCTCAATTTCCAGTGTAGACCAGTTCTTGCCAAATGGGAGGAGATTCTGAGCTAGAATAAGCACATGTAGCTGACTAGAGACACATTAAAACAATAAATAGTGCTTCAATTAGCCATGTGCTTACGAGGTGCCACTACATAGAGAAAGGGAGCATGTCTAGACAAGGACCTCAGTCACAGTCCCTACTGTCTCAGAACCGTGACTCTGAAACATCTCAGTGGCTTCTACGCATTACTGGCGCAGTCACCAAAGCTAGAGTTTTCTACTAGTAAATCAGAGACCATCACAAGGAAAAGACTAGATGAAGTTCTGTGTATCATGTATTAGTCAGGATTCTTTTTGACGAAAAAAGAATGGAAGGATTTCCATCTCAGAACCAGAAAAGCCCAAAATAAGCAACGAGGGGACACCTGACTTCAGTCAAGTATCCATTACTGTATCGCCCCTGTGACCAAAGGGTACAGAGTTACCATAATTAATCTGGCTGGAAGCGTTGTTGGGTGGACCAAAAACGACAGCCTCTATGTATAGAATTGACAAGGCAGACTACACATGTTTATAAATTATAATTAACCAAGTCCACAATGTATTAGAATTCTTAGAAGGTCGATATTACTTGACTTTGGCGTGAATAATTTCTTTTGCCTCTTATTAAGCAGCACTCTATCCTTAACATACCAAAATGAGACTCTTCAGTTCCTGATCGCTGGGCATGCTGCACTGTGTTGTTCTCCCAGTTGTAGCAGCAGATATGCTGAATCTCGCTTCATTTCTCCTTATTGTTTTATTGTTAGTGCCTTAGACTGGGTTTCCCCAGAGCAGACCTTGAGACAAGAATCTGAATGTAAATGGATTATCTGAGAGATGGTCCCAGGAAGCACCATTAGGGGAGTGGAGGAAGCAGACAGGGAGGGAAGAAAGCTACTGTGAGGAATATTCATCAACATGGTACTGCTTCAAGCAATTGGGGCTCAGTTCTGCCAGAGGCCTCTGGGAGACAGCATGGTACATGCCTCAGTTTTCTCACGTCAGAGGAAGGAAGCTCAGTGATTTATCCTCCAATATCCACTTGTCATTGGCTGAAGGCTGGTCCTACAGTCAGTAAATCCCCAGTACTCTGTGGCTGCTCCCTGTGCTGGTGAGGGAGAGCCTTGAAGTGCAGAGCAGAAGGCATATGTAATATAATAGCCTCAGCACGTACAAGAAGGCTGAGTCGCAGAGGATGCAGCCAAGGCACACAGCTTTTGCTAACACCAGCAACTCGCATTTATGATAACATTCATTTATTCAGTACATACTTACCAAGCTCTTATTATTAATATGTGTGGGTATTCTTCTAGATGCTGAGAATACACTGAGGACAAAATAAAGATAACAGTCTTATTTAATACCCAGCACAAATAGGCTGAGCAGATTCCAGGGGGGCTACATGTCATAATCCTGTTCTCTGCCCCAGGTTCAAATGTGGTCCTTAATCTTAAGAATAGTAGCAAGGTCATCAGTATTGAGCTTCCTCATCACCAGTCCAGCCGAGTTGCGGTCTATGACCCAATAATGAATGTGAATGAGGAATTGGAACAATCAGACAGATATTGGAAAAGAGTATAGTTTCAATTACTGAACGGTGAGATATGTTTTGCTTATAAAATTCTTTTAGGACATCTTCTCTGTGGTGGATTGAGTTCAGAGACACTGCAGAGTTGTCTCTTCTAATTCTTGACAGTTGAGTGGGGTGTGTAGCTGGGGACTGAACTGGCATTGCTGACTTCAAATGTGCCCTACATTTGGAGACCAACTAATCTCCATTACGAACACAGATTAGTCTGCCTTCCAAATGGTATAGAACTCTATTTTATCTACACTGGCAGGGTAGAGCAGAGTATTTGCCAAAACTCTAGACATGGGGCATTATTTGTAAAACCTTAGCATACCCTCAAGTATTGCTTTAAATAGACAATTACACTGAGACAGAAAGCAATAAACTATGTGGTATGAGTGAAAGACAAGTTATACCTATTCCTAAATATAAACAAGTAAAGCTATTTCATATTGTATACTGAACATTTATGTACCTAATTTAGAATTTTCTAAAAGGCAACTTTATCTATTCTGATTATCTCCTAACACTTGGTATTTCCCATCTGAGGGCAATGAGTCCAACTTCACAAGCATTGCTTAGCTGTGAGGACTCCATTTAACTCAAGACTTAAATAGTCTTGAAGAATTGGAATGAGTCTTGTATGCTCTATAGCAGGATGAGTGAATATATGTCTCACATGCCCTTAAGAGACATCATTAATTGGTCACATCTCACTCCTGCACTGAGCCTCAGAATCCTTCATAGCACAGCTCTCCAGACAGTCGTGACTAATCTAGAACTGCTACTCATGATGAAGCCTATTTGACATCTGTGACAAATTTACAGAGCCTGGTCCCCTCAGTGCCACACTGCCTCCTGAGAGAGAGAAAGAGAGAGAGAGAAAGAGAGAGAGAGAGAGAGAGAGAGATGGAGGGGGAAGAAGAAAGAAAGTTTGAAACAAGTACCTCATCCTTTGTTCTCTGCACATTTCAAGGAATAAAGTGCTTACTCCACTTTAATCAAAGTCTGTGCTGGCTAAAAAAAACATGGCCAAAAGGGGTTCACAGTTTATGGCTTCCCACCCTGAAACTGTAGTGGGTAACTTTCTTGGGAAAAACTCAAACAGACTCATTTTTTCCAAAAACAAACAAAGAAGAAAGAAAGAGAGAGATAAAGAAAGAAATCTCCATATCCTTAAGATAACTGAGAAGTTCCCAGCAGGAATAAATCATCCAAATAAAACTCAAGGGTACTCTACCTTTGGAAGGATAGTTAAGAAATTGTTAGAGGTATGTAGAAGGATTAAAATTCCACATACCATATTTTTCCCAACTCTTTCTATTTTTCCTTACATCCTGACTTTACAAAGAATGATTCCCTTCACTGTATCACTTGGATGGCTGTGATTGGCTCTCCATCAAAGCCCAGGGGGCTCTGGGTATGAGAAAGTAGTCCAATACGTATTTTTCTGAAACTCCGTAAAAGTTTCCATTGTACCAGCTACTTCTTGTGGTGACCCAGATCATCATTCACCTGGTATAAATGAGCCTGGCTGTGAACAAGGTTAAGAATTAGAGCCAAGGATGATCTATTAGTTCATCTTGTTTGTCTCATGGGACAAAAGCAAAATTGTTTCTCTGGAGAGTTTTCTTGAATGTTTTTCCAAGTCTAACTTGAAATCACATTCTGAATCTTGCAGCCCACCAGTAATTAGTTGTTTTAACACAGCAACAATAGTCAACATGAACGCAAACTGTATTAACATGCGGTATTACGCAGTTTTATACTACAAGCTCATTTACAAGCATTATTTGTTTTTATAAACTTGAGCTAGGATGACTCTTTCCTCGCTGCCTTTAATTAATAAGGAAAGCTTAATATGCACTTTTTTCTCCCATCAATCTGGCACTAAAAATGCTGAATTGCTTTTGTAGTAATTTGAAAGAAGAGTTTGGGGCTATTAGAAGAAATTCACATCAGGCATTTCTCTCCATGGCCTACTTATATTTTTCAAAGTGAAAGGATATTTCAAAGAAAGTAAAACTTGGGGTACTAGAGATGTCTGCCCCATCTAAAGTCCTATTTTTCGATTTTCTACACAAAGAAGCCTTATGGTACATTTTAATAATGTAACTTGAAATATATTTTGAAAGGGGGAACAAGTCCTAACCTGACCCACGACAGAACAATGCCTCACGTAGATTCTTGGACAAATATCTGACTGTAGGAGTCCCTTTCTTTTGTCTCCTGGGTAATTATTTCACACATTTGGGAGGTTTATAGGGAATGTGTATTAGCCTTTCAAGTAAAAAAGTATGAGGCTCTGACTCTTCCTGGAAATCTGGAAGGAGCAGAGAATATGAAATTATCAGGTAGCCTCCAATATCGAACCAGAGATCCTGCAGGTCACCTTCAGTGCTGAATATTCCAAAGTTACCTTCGTTAAAAATGCAGAAACAGCTTGAGAACATATCTGACTTTACCTTTTAAAAGTAGGATTAAAAATTTAAGAAGCTTCATGAATCACTCTCCCACTTCTCCAGTCTTTGGTATTTTTTTTCTATCCCTTATGTCCTGATAGAATCTATTGTTGGTTTATGTGTAACATGATCAAATAAAGCAAAATTGTGAAAATATTCTTTTTTAGATGAACAGAACTTTCCCTAAACATTATAATCACAACATCTCTCATTCATGCATTTATTCATTCATACATCCATCCATCTACTTATTCATTCATTTGTTTATTCACTCAGGTATTTTCTGAGCTCATTCTATGTGCCAGGCACTCTTTTAAACAGTGGGGATACACATGTCTCCTGTTCTCATGAGCTTACAGTCTACTGGAGAAAATAGATTCTAATCAAATAATCACATGTGCATTAGGGTTCCAAACTGAGATAAGGACCTTGAAATAAAGGAACAAACACCCAAGAGATCAGGGCAGCCTTGCCTGAGGAGGTGGCACTTGAGTCAAGAGCTTCAGCAGGAGTACAGGTTAAGTAAGAGTACGACGAGCGCTCTAAGATGGGGGATGCTATGCATTTATGCCCCAGTGCAGGAGGGATGCACTAGGCAAAGTCCTAAAAGCAAAGAACAGGAGCTATTTGCTGGGCTACTCTGAGATAGATTCTCTCACTTACATGGCGGCATGCATAATTCCAGGCCAGTGAACACGGATGAACACTGTAAGTACCCTAAATTCCCTGGATTGCCCACACTGAGGTGCAGCCTGGGGTGGGAATGGTGGAGAAGATCTTGCCTTAGGCCTTTAGACTCTAGGCTGTAGGAAGGTTCTGTGTTGGAGAGTGGATCTGAAATACCCAGGAATGGGAGAAAATAGATGAACAGTGATTTTTTTCTGCCTTCCTATGGCTTCCTGGCGGGAAAGGCAGATGAAGACATATGGGCGTCTCTGCCCATATCTTAGCAGATGTTGTTTTTACAAGCAGGGATTTTCAACTCTGATTCCCTGGAAAACCTTGAGTATATGGTAGACATCCTTCTTACTGGGGGATGAAATGGCTGACTTTCCCCCACACTTGAGGGCTGTGATTCCGATCCTTATTCGGCACCTGGGAAATAAAGCAAGGTCTCAGCTTTGGTTCTGCTGAGAGTGAGACACTGCTTGCTCTTTCATAATCAGGTTCATATTCACTCCAACAACACGGAGATCAGAAGTGACCACAGGAGACACGAGTCATTCCGAATAACTATTCATACCTTACTATGACACCATCAGGTCTCTGAGGGCTGGGCTTGTCAGGGTCTGAGACATTGAAATATGGCATAAAGAACCTTCTATGTTGCAGAACAATTATCTTCCACAACCTATAAGTAAAAGCAATGAGGTGCGATTTCACCATGTCCCTTCAACAAGAAGTACATCTGCGCTGAGTTTGGCGTCTTCATAGAGAGTCATTCTCAGGGAACCTGGAGCTTCCTGTCTAACACACTCACCTCCCTCCCTCTGTTCATTGCACAAACACAGGGCTTCATTTTAAACAAACTGTGTTCAACTTCCCAGATACTGTTATATCAAAATGACATGCTCCTCTCCACAAACATCGGAGAGTGAAAGACAAAGACAGACAGACAACAGAGGATGTCTTCCCACTAGCAGGGTTTTCTCTGGATAGAGAACTTAATCTCTAGCACAACATGGAAAGGAGTCAGGAAATGCATGCAAATCCCAGCACAGGCTGATTTTTATGCTGCTGCTATTGTTTTTAACATTTATTGGGAAATCATAAAAAACCCTCACCCTTTATGAAGCCTTTTTAGGTGGTAATTTTTTAAAAAGACATCAGCTAAAATATAACCACGGATGATTGTAATTTCTGACATTACATTTTTCTGTATTTTCCAAAGTATATACAATGGGCAAGTATCATGTTTGTAATCAGAAAAGAAACTATGAAAATCTTCCAAATGAGATGTCTGCGCTTGCTCTCAGGGAGCTGTTTGGCATCACGAGAGGGGAGGGACAATGCCAATGCTCTCAGTGTCAAGGCCCTTGGTTGCTTCAATCATGAGGGATTCTGTTTCCTGGGGATTTTCATCAGTTGCAAGTTCAACCCAATCAGCTGTTAAATGAATAAATGTGAAATCTTAAAATACACACAGAGAAAGTATATTGTTCTAAATAAAACAAATATTTAGTGTTTCAAATCATATGGAAGCAGCTGAGGAGAATCAGCTCTCACATACCAGATCTCAATCTGTTTTAAAAACTGCTGACTCCTCATCTTTGCTCCTGAATTAGAGCATTTCATCTTTGTGAACTTTTACCATTACTGCATTGTGATAAGTCTTGGCTAATACTCCGTGAAGAAATAATTAATAATAATCCCCACCAGGCAAAAGCAGATAGGGCAACAGGAGCACAGAACTAGGCTGGTGTCATGTGGCTCGTTGGCCACTTGGGGAAAAACAATGAAAGGGTTTTTATTGACCAAAGTGGTTTAACAAATGACACTTAAGTGATCTATCGACATGTTAGAACAGCAGCAAGACTGCTTACTTATTAAGTCATTTTTTGAAATAGTCATTATAGAGCTTTGGCCATAAATCAAGAACAAAAGATTCCAGGAAATAATTTTTAAGAAAAAACATAGAAACACACAGTAATGTTGAGAGAAGGAGTTGGGAGTTGAATAGGGTTATCAGTTATATTTTCCAGGTGTCTTTCCTAGAAATAATCCTTGTATGAGTTCAAACCTTCAAAACCAAGGTGAACTATTTTGGGTAAACTTGAGGGTTGACTTTGGCAGACTATCAGCTCCATGAGGTCAGGGGCCACATCTGTTTTATTTTGCAGTGTGCAGGGAGCACCAGGCTATGTGCAACAGTGGGTGTTACTCAGCAGGTGCTCGGTATACTAATACTAAACGAATGGATGAAAGATACTGTATAGCACTCTTCCATTTTGCAAGCAGAAAATCACAGCTTTTCTGAATTTAAACTTACAGAGTAAAACCCAATACCATACAGACTCTTAATGACATTTCAGTATTTAGAATATGGACTAAGATCTTCTCCAGGTAGAAAGATATCTCATCCAGTATTTCCTCTGTGTGTTTAACTTGATTTGGTGTGCAATGTAAATGATCCTGATGGATATCTAGGTTCTACTGGGTTCCACAGCAATCTTTTAGCTAATGGGATCTTGCGTGTTCTCCTATTTATCACTTCATTCTAAATTCACCTGCCTCACCCTAGCTCTTGTTATAATCTCAAGCAGATAGGTACATTAGTACCCCAGTCTTTAGTTTCATCCTATTAACTGCTATAGGTTATCCTCTTGGAAGTATCTGTCATCTTAGTCTATTCCTGATCCCTTCAATGGGGCCTGAACGCTTTCTGAATTAAATTCTGACAGCAAACTCTGGCACTTGATCAGACCCTTTTTATGATCAGACTCCAAACCTGCTTATCAGGGGCTAATCTCACTGCTCTTCTTCCCATGTCAGCCAAGATGCTCAACTCACTGCTGCTCCCTCCAAACATAGGCCCCTGTTGGCTCATTTGTAGAGATAGAAAACACACACACACACACACACACACACACACACACACACGCAGAGAAAGAGATGCTGGATGCTGAGTCCCTGGACCAAGCCATACCTGAAGGCAGAAACTTCCCTTGGACTCTTTAATTATATGACCCAATAAATTATCCATTTGCTTTAGCCACTTGGGGTTTTTTGTCACTTGCAACTGGAAGAATCTTCATGTATTCGGTGAAGAGAAGATGAGGGAAAGGGGGAACATAAAAAGGGGGGAAAGGGGGAACAGAGGAAGAAAACAATGAAAGATTTGCCCAAAGTCATAATACTAGCCAGAGTAGGATAAGAAAACAGAGCATGAAGCCCAGAGTCCACAACTCTTTCCCCTTCTACTTCCCTGCAGAAATTAGAACTATTAACCATTGCCACACACAGTTACTTTGAAGGTAAACAAATGAGAACCAACCTGCCATCCAAACTCTACAGGTTTACTAAGATATATATTTTCCCTGAGTGGCTTATATTGTTTTCCTGGTGTTGCACATTTAAAAATTGCTTTCATAATTAAGCTTACCAAGGGGTATGGGGATGCCAGTTTTAATCTATAGAAATAGTAATGCTAAAATCAATTTGTAGAATATTTCAATTGGATTGATGGGTACCATAGCCACTAAAACCAAATTATTTCCCTACCAATGCTTCTTTAGAAGCATATACCAACACTGCACCAGGATTTTCAAAAAACTGCAATGATGCCATTATTCACAGAGACTGGATCAGACAGCCAACAATCAAAACATAAGGAAAAAATTAATATTTTATCTTGAACTCAGAGTACCTGATTTCTGTTAAACACTGATTAGAGCTTTCCCATAGAATACGCTGCTTTGTGTCTGCTGGATCTTCTCGGTTTCCCAGTGCTTTGAGCAGAGGACAACAGAAGTAAGGCACAGGAAACAGCTGTCGTCTGTGTCACAGACACTGACTTGCAGCTTAGTCACAGAATAGTGAGAACATGTGAAATGCACCAGCATAACTTTGCAACGGTGGCAGCATAAAGACCTAGGTCCCAAATATGACAACATGACTGAAAATGCTTCTGCCTACAACGATGATGAATCTACCACACACTTACCAACTTTATTCAAACTGGTGGTATTTCCCCTCAAAAGACTGGATTTAATTATTCTAAGTCCAGGTTGTTAATGCAATAATAATTAGCTAAAAACTAAAAACAAACACATCTATTTAATCCTGCTCATGGTTTCTCTCTCTAACGTTTCCCTTAGGCCATCATCTTCTCCTGTTTTGATGGAACCACCCAGAGGTGAGAAAGTTCCCTTACATCTGGGAAACTCTTTAACCACCCAAATCCATGGTGTTTGCTATTCATCTTCAACTCACTGCTTGGTCCTTAAGACATACTGCCTCCTGTTTTTGGTTATCTATCTAAGTTTCCTATCCTTGCTACAGAATTGCAAACCGCCAGAACTGGGGTACTGAGTCTTACACAGCTTCCCCATCTAGAGCTCATAACAACGCCCTACAAAGTAAGTTATCAATAATGTTTATCGTTCTATCACATGTTCTTTTATGCCAATAACTGATATTTTTTAAAGATAAAACTGGTTATCCATGACTATATTAAAACGGTTTTATGAATATCCTAAAATAATAATATCCATATGAGCATGGAATGCATTTGTTATTTAAAAGAAGTGTTCCTTCAGCCTGAGAATAGGAGAATTTATAACATCTCAAGCACTAGTTTGCAAAAAGCCTCTCTTCCTTCGTAGTTTACAAACCTCTACCTCAGAGAACGTGTCTTCTCTTGAAAGAAGATGTCCAGATTCTATTTTCCATAGAAAATTAAATGTTGTGGTTTGAAAGTTGTTGCTGGGAGCCAAACGTATTAGCTGCTTTCCGATGAGCCTGGGGCTACCGAAACCAGCCTGTGGGAGTGGATTCACTTGAACCCCACTAACGTTTTCCTGGCATGAGAGGCATCGTGGGTCTCAGTTCCTCTGCTACTCTGCCTCTGGCTGGGTTCTAACTCTTGAGCAAGTCACTTTTCTCCTCTGAGCCTCAGTTACCTCATCTTTAAAATAAAGGTAAAATTCGTCTTACCATATCTACCTCACCTTGATGCAGGAAAAAAATTAGTAATAATATTGGTGGTGGTAATAATTAAAGGATAATACCTAATATTAACTCAGTCATTCCATATGCTCGGCATTTGTGCTAAGTCCTATACCTCCCTTAACTCTTGTGATTCTCGTAACTCAATGAAATCAAGCACTATCTTTATTTCCCCTTTAAGATAAGGAAAGTAAAGCTCAGAGATGTTAAATAACTTGCCCAAGATCACACAGATGGTAAGGACAGGATTTGAACCCTGCCCTTCAGGTTCCAAAGCTTTACCCCATCTGCCATTCTGCCTCGCACAAATAAAATACATGACACTTTATAAACTGTGAAACACTTTATAAACTGCAAAACATCAGACCAATGTAAAGTATTATTATTAACACAAATAGATGCTCATTACACTTACTGAAAGATTAGGTAACCACCAACTCCTTTAGTGAAAGTACACACCCCTCTCCCAGTCACTTCAAGGATCCATCACCAGAGAAGCAATTAGAAGTACATTAGCACACCATCACAAAAGAAGATCTCTTGACACCATTTCTGCCAAAATACTCATTCTTCCCTGGAGTTTAAAAAGGGGGGAAAATCTCATGTTTCATCTGACAACAGGAACAAATTCTTCTCACAGCTCTGGCAATGCAACACTTCTGAAAGAATAAGCGAAGGAACAACCTTCCAGAACATCTTCCATCGCGGTTGCTAGCCTGGCAACCTGTGCGGCGACTGCAAACCAGCAGCACGTCCAGAACAAATCCCCAGGAGGGATTCACACCACAAAGCCTGTTTCTATTTCCAAGTAAAATGACAGCCCCCAGTGTCCCTCCGTAAAGCCCTCTGGTACCAAACTCAGAGCCCAAACTGGTTACAAAGAGCTGGCCATTGATAAGACATGGGGTTTGGGGTCTTCCTGCCACAAGCCAAGGATGAAGAGAGCTCATTATGTGACATACTATTTTCCAAGCTCTCCTTTCAACTTGTCTACTCACTAAGTTACTTTGACTTCATACCTATTTCTGTTCTGTCCTGGACACTTTGTCTGCACAAAAAATGCCGAGTGTTTACCTAACGGATGTTCTCGTGGGCCAGTCTAAGGAGGTGGTGGTAGAGGTTGGTGCAAGTGGGAAAGGAGGAAGGCAGGGGGGCTGTCCAAGGGTGGGAAAGCAGCCATCGATCCCCAACTTAGCTAGGGAAACTTCCCACCCATGAGGGCCTGGACATAGCTGAGCTCCGAATGTTCCCAGCTCTATCCATCCCTTCTGACAATCATACCCAGGATAGTGCAAATCCACTGCTGCAACAGGAAGTTACAAAGGAAATTTGATGTGGACATTTGGGGTGGCGGTGAGGGGGGGATGGAGAAAAAAACCCAAATTTAAAACTTAATTTCCAACTCAGTTCTAACTACATTTCCAACTTAGCTGTCTTCCAATGAACTTCAGATTTAACTTTCTTAACTCCAAACTTTTTAACTCTCAAATCCTAACTCCTAACTTTCAACTCTTAAGTGTCTTAATTCTAATTTAAAGTCAAACTGAGTCTCTTGAGCAGGTAATTAAAATTTTGCCAGCTGATCGGAATGAGTTCCCGTGAATTGTGAGCTTGGTTTGTCATCATATCTGGTCTTTAGAGGTTAAGAGAATCCCCACTTTCGATGGACATGCTTGAAGCTCTCACTGGGGTTGGGGGGGAGGAGAGCAATGTAACCTAAACCTTTGTACCCCCATAATATGCAGAAATAAAAAAAAAGAAAATCCCCACTTTCTGTTATGTAAATCTAAGATCAGAATAATGTTCTATCTTAGCTATGGTGGAAATAATTTCTTACTTACGCTATTGTCCAGTTTTTAAAGAATCTGTGATGCAAGGCAAAAGTAACATAATGCTCACTAATGGAGCAAACACCCATTTTGGGGAACATGATTTGCAGGCAACTTGCATATCTGAAGAGAATATCTCTCCCACTCCCCAGCCCCACATGGTACCTGGTGGATTGCAGTTTTCAACATAAAGAACCAGCTATGCACACTCCATTTCATTTGACTACTTGCTTAGATTGCTTGGAAACCAACCTGCTTACCATGAATAAGAATTCCAGAGCCATGAAGATAGACACTGAAAACAAACTGAAATCCACTTTAACTCTTCTCCAGGGTTTTCCTCTGGCTCTCTAATCAGCCATTCCTTCGCCCAGGGGTGATGGCACAAACTACAGCAGAAATGAAGATGAAGAGAGTGTGATGATGCTCTTTTTGAAGGCAGGGATAACAACAGCCTTGCTCACTGCCTCCATCACAGAAGCTTCAGGTGGCGTGCAGTAGCCTCTCAAAAAATAATTAATTGGTGAACAAAAGCACAGTGTGCCAAGTACTGTGCAGAGACCCTCCGATTCATGATCTCATTTAATACTCACAAAATCCTAACTGCAGGGAATGTTATTATTCTAATTTTACAGGCAAGGAAACAAATGCAAAGAGAGTTAAATCACTTGCTTAAATCCACACAGCTAACAGTGGATAGGACACTGAATCCTTAAAGCATGCAATTCCTTTGAGTGAAGGAGACCTTTTGTAAAGATGGGTAGAACGTGGCTCTTGAAACCTGCCTCAAGATTCATCCCATCGATTTAGGCTAAAAATATGATCTGCCCCTGAATACTGAGTCGGGAGGTAACAAATTCGGAAAATTCAGTCCAGCGGTCCACGGTCAGGCCTTAGGGGGCGGGGGCCCTGAAATTACATGCAACATTTTGTGTGTATGCGAATTTTCCCATGGAAAAAGTCCACAGCTTTCAAATACTTAAAAGATTCTATGACCCCAACCAATCCCTAGAATTTAATGAGTTAGCTGCTTTTAATTAAATTTATGCTTCTAATTGTCACCCCCAAAGAGTCCAAATGGCTCTAGAGGCCCTTTGTATGCCTATTCAAAAGAAAATGATTAGCATGAATGCTCAGTGGGTGTCAGACATGAGAATAGTCAGTCTACAGAAATACCCTGTGTGTGGAAGACACCCCCATAGATCACTGGCTAATTAAGAGTAGCAGCTTGGAATTCATTCCATTGCCAGAATTTGTCCACTGCGAGATCAAGGAGTCACTCTATTGCTGACCAGGTGATCCTGAGGACAGTGACATCAAAGGACGACGTATTACCACCAGATTCCCCTGGCCTTCGAAATACAAAAGGAGTCAAGAAAATCCACATTACAACAATGCCTATAAACAAGATCATCCTGACCATTTCATTTTCTACAATCCTCATCTGCAGCAAAGATGCACAGATCTAAGACCCTGTACTTGGTGAAACCACGATCACGTTCAAAAAAGCATTTATTGAGAGCCTACTCTGTTCCAAGCACTGCAATAAACACTTGCTTCTTTACCATCTGGACAAGAACAACCAGATTTGAGGAACAAATTTAGTGACAGAATAGAAATCATGCCACATACATAGTCAAAGGCATTGATGATTCTTTAGGGGAAATAACACATTTTCTTCCAACTTCTACAAGGTCTCTAGGTAGGAGAAGAAGTAGAGAATTAATCCAAATTGCCAGAGAAGACCGAAAGAGGACTAAAGAGCAAAGATTTCAGGGAAACAAACAGTTGGTTTGAAAGGAAAGAAAGAAAGAAAATGAAAAAGACAAAAGCAAGTTTTTCTAACTGGGGTTACGCAACAATAGAATAAGACAGATGGTAAAAAGGTAGACATTGCTGGAGAAATTTGACATGCATTTAAACATTGGAGGCACTAAAGCTACAACTATAAAACAGGAAAAATGGGTTAGTACAAGATGGTATTCCTAAAATATAAATAAACAAACTTAATGTGTGGCCCTTAAAAGCTAATGTTGGTTATGCTGTTTACAGAGAACTATGTGATGTTTGCAAATCAACTTATCACAAATTACATGCTTACCTACTAATGTAATGACCTTGGGAGTTGACTCATAGACTTCCTTAACCTAATGATCACACTGAGTATAATCAATTAGGTTTGTAATTAAAATCACAATTTATCTAACACCTTCCCCCTCCCTACCCTCACTTCTTTATAAGGCTCAGGGGACTGTTGGGTGATGATATAAGTACCCTTCTGCTATGACTATCTTTCCATTTTTAAAAGCATTTCTATTATGTATAATTTATTAAACCTTAAATTTCTTCCCTATTTGTAAGTTTCAGTAAAATTTAGTCAGGTTTCAACACAGAGTGTTAAGGGATAATTAGGACAGTTAGCAGTAATTTATCATTTCTCAGCTGGGTTTTCAAGCTTTCGCTGACTGCCTGTAGAAATCCGTTAGCCGGTTCTACACAGATCACTAGGAAATCTCCTTTATCTTTGTGCAAATTGCTTTTCTATTTTCCTAAAGTGGGCTGAAAGATGAGCCAATCCATTCCTGAAAACCTAACCACTGGTGTGCTTGTCACCAGAGTGCAGCCGAGGCCAGGGTTTCAGATGAACTACTAGGCGGCTAATGGGTGATACGATGCTGTGTGCAGCTTTCTCCCAAACCGCTGTGGGTTAGAAATTTAAACCGGGCAGCCTGACTTCAGGTTAGATCTTCAGAAAATATGCACAGGAATCTATGAACATTTCCATACGCATTTTACAGAGCAAATATTGCCTAGTAATCCACCAAAGTGGAAAAGCCTACAGGAGTCAGAGACGCCAGTTCTGTACCACTTCCTTCGAAAGAAGGATTTTATTAAGCCTGGACCAAGAAAGGAGGACCTCATGTTCTTTAGAGAGATTCATTTACTAGATGGTGAAAAATGAATGCTCTGGGTAATTTCATTTTGAATTGATTTATTTCTAAATGGGGAAAAATTGGCACTTGGCAAAGAAAGTAAAAAGAAAGTCTCTGGGAAGAGCCAGTTAGTCTCAGGTATAACCCAATTATTTGAACACAGGAAATAAGAACACAGAAGGAGGGGAGCAAGGTCACCTGAGAAAGTCATTCCTTGCAATGAATACCTTCCTTTCCTCCTCCCCACAGACCCTCAGAAAACTATAAACTGACCCATATTTCCAGTTTATTTCTGACACCTAAACCTAATCAAAGTTCACTTTTTAGAAATCCAATAGTTATTCTCAATTAGATTGCACAGCAAATTAAATCATAAATTTCTCTATCCCAGCCCTGGTTGTCACATTCCTGAAATACAGCTCGCCTCCCTCTGGCACTTTATTTAAATCTCCGAGGCCAGGCTCCAAAGCAAGTTATGGATTTGATAATTTGCTAATGTGGCCACAGTAATTGTTTTGAGCCATATTTATGATTTTATTGGATCTTACAACAATCAATAATAATCCATTGATGTCCCTGACTCTTGAGTTTTCTCACAGTCGACAAATGGGGGAGTGGATTCATTTTTAATGTACTCACTTAGCACTCCCTCCCTGGGAGAGAGAGTCCTGCATATATTAATAAAGGGCAAGAAATGAATGACATCAATGCACATACTTTATCCTGAAGAACTAGCTGCAGGATAAGATTTAATGCTAAAAAGAAAGAGGAGAATAGACTAATAGGGCCTATTTTGTGCAGCACCACCATCATTAAAGTTAATGGAATTACCGCGTGGTCATGCACCAAAGGGAGCCCATTGGAAGTTAAGCTCTTCTAGGGCCATTGATTTGAAGACTTTCACTCTAAGATTCCCATTGGCATATGATGAGTATTGCAGATATGCAGAAGCACTTTAGGAATTGTTTACTCAAACTGCCAGTTAAGCATATCAAGGAGCAACAATAACTGAATATTATAGAGTAGATGACCTACTTGAGCATGTCTTCTGTTGAAAGTAGCAAAAAATTCAACTCTGACCAGCTTAAACAATAGAGACCTTTATTGGATCACCTAATTAAAAAGTCTAGAGGTGGTGTAGGCTTCAGGGCTGGTTAATTCGGCAATCCAATAATGTCACCAAGGATCCAGCTTCTTTCTATCTCTGCCATTCCAGCCTCAGCATCCGTTTCATTCTAAGGCAGGTTGTCCTAGAAATCATAAGATGGCTGCCAGCAGCAGCCAGAGTTACCTGCTCTCTTATTCACAAGCAGTAGTGGAGAAAGCATCCTTTCCCACAACCAATGTATATAAGTCCTCTGCGATGGTGGAACCAACCATTCCTGAAGTCAAGAGAATCCTATACTCTAATTATCTTAGAAAAGGATTAATAGAAGTCATCACTGTGGTAGAGAGAATTGACTTAGACCAGAAGTGAGAATACTATAGCCCCTGGGCCAAATCTGGCTCACCATCTGTTTTTATAAATAAAGTTTTACTGGAACAAAGCCATGACCATTTGTAAAAATTCTCTTACATACATTCTATGATGGCTTTTGTCATAATTATACAAAGGCAGTTGTATAATTATGACAAAGACCATCTGGCCCTTAAAAACTGAAATGTTTTCTATCTGGTCTTTTACAAAAGATGTTTGCCAACTCATGGCTTACACCAAACAAGGTCTGCACCTGGAGCTAAAGATAGGTTGCAACCCATCCTAACTTCTTGTTTGCTACATAATAAGGGAGGGTAGGAAGAATGCTGTGGGGACAACCACAGTGCACTTAATAGATATGACATAAAATTATTCAAGTTCTAGAAAAGTGGGCTTAGAAAGTTAAAAACCAAATCAATTAAGGGGACCTATCATGAGCACATGTGATATATCCTCTGCCCTTAGGATATCATCAAAATGTCAAATGCATTTAAAATAGAATTAAAATTTCTTACCACAGTGTAAGGCCTGGTATAACTGCTCCCCTGCTCACCTCTTCAACCCTCTCTTCCACCACCACTATCTACACCCCAAATTCCTTCCACCTGGCCTCCAGTCATTTCCTAGAATGTGCCAAGCTCACTCCCACTGCTGTTTCCTCTGCCCAGAATGCTCTTTCTTCCCCAGCTCTTCACCTGACTGGGTCCCTGTCATTTCTCAGTTCTCCCTTTACAGGTTACCTCTTCAGTGGGCCTTCCTCAACCACCCTATCTAAAGCAGCCACCCCACCCCTATTCCCCTGCCCCCATGTTATCCCACTTCACAACACCTTGTTATAGTCTTTCTAATACTACCCCAAATCTGCAATATTTTATTTGTCCCCTTGAGTGTAGGGGAGAACAGACAATACTGACAGTTGTTTCTTGCCTATGTTGCCTTCTACTGTATCCCAGCACCTGGCACATAGTAAGTACTTAATAAACACTTATTGGGAGAAATAATTAATATAAACTGTAGAATCTCTACAACCTTTTCAGTCTTCCCCATCATGGTATTCATTTCAAAGACTGTCCTTAAAGACAGGGACTGTGTTTCATTCCTCTTGTATTCCCAGGGCCAGTGACAATACCTGGCATATAGTAGGTGCTGGAAGAATAAATTACAGCATGAATGCTAGATAGACAAACACGAGTAGGCAGGATGCTCCTTTCAAAGGAGGCAGGAATAGGCTTATTCTTAAATTCTCAGCATCAACCACAGATCAGAGCTGTTCAGAAGTGGAAGCAGCTACCTCTCAGAGCTTTCAGTTTCCAGGTATAGAGGAAGATGAAAGATAGACTTAAATGTTACAGGGGCGATTATTTGTAGAGTAGTAGATGATACTAGATGACATCAAAGGTCACTTGCCCATATGGGATTCTCTGAGTTATCCTGTGCTCTGAGTTTCTTTCTCGAGAGTGAGATTCATCGATGGTCATCTGAGAGTGGAGCTGAGCTTGGAATCACATTTATTCCTTCTGTGGCCAAACACTTTCATCAAAATTATACTGCCAGAACCTGATTACATCTGGGAATTTATACCATTTACAACCAACAGGCGAATTGAAACACAAATAAAAGCCCCTGCCCGGTTGTTTTTCAGGATACTGGGATAGAAAGCACGTAAGAAAATATTTTTTCGGGTAACAGGTACTGAGACATAGATCCTAGGGTGAGAGATTTGAATATGAACATTAGGATAATGGATTTCACCACAAAGTAAAAGAATATTTGGTGTGTTCACTTTGTTAACTCAATGTTGTTTATTCTTCTCAACCACTTTAGGCAAGGTCAACATCTTAAACTACTCCATGATTACTTTTCATGTAACATTAGGAACAAGAAAAGCTTATTCAAAAGAATAAACAACAAGAGAAAGGAATGGGAGTTTTCATTACTAGAATCCAATAACATTATCTTTATGTTGAATGAGCCCAGGATTCCAAACCATCTTTTTTTGTCCTCTTCCCCTGAGGTTTGGGGTGAATCTGATCACAAGGCTTCCATTGGTGTACGTCTCCATTTCCCTGATTTTGATGGACAAGAAGCTTCTCTAGAGAAGGGATCATCTATTAGACTATAGGTATAGGACTAATGCCTCATGGCATGTGAAGTTAAAATTTCAGAATTACCCTTTGCCAGTGCTAACATAATTCATATAGAAGAGGGGAATGGATTTCTCAGTGTTTGGCCCAAGGACCATTATAGATTCTCGCCATTCAAATATTTTTCACTCAAACGTTGTTCGAAGGTCATTATTCTAATTCTTCCATGTCTGTGGCTCTGCAGGTTGCCATGTCTACTGTTCATTAAGCTGGTGTTCATCTGACCCAGGCTCAGCAATCAAATTCTTCCTTTTCCAGCTGCTTTTTGGGTCTTGAGAATTACTTTACTAATGGCTTTTGTGTAAAGGGTAAAGAGGAGCTGCAGAAGGAGACTGAATAATTCAGGATGAATAGGGGAGCAAAAATCAAGTCCAGGTCTTCTGGAGCAAGAATCGAAATATATTCATATAGATAAATAAAACAGCAGTTCATAAATCTGGGGAACCATCGAATCAACCTGTGGGCTTTTCAAAAATCTTTTGCATGGGTTCTATTCTCAGACATTTGAATATAGGAGGCATGAGAAGTAGTTATATGCTGAAGATAATAAAGCAGAAAGAATTGTAATAGTCATTTCTTAATGAGAAATTATTCAAATGGGGCCCCTGTTTTTTCTTTTAAAATATACTTAAAAACATGAATGGTATTTTAAAAATGTAAATAATATGATCAACAACCAGGTATGCATTACCCAATTAAAAATCAGCATTATAGGGTTAGGACCCCCTGATATCCTCCACATCCCATACTGTGCTCTTTCTCCTCACTCCCTCCACCCACAGGCAATCCCAACCCTATCTGTGCCCTTCCCTTTCAGCAATATACAGATCTACATGTTTTTAAATTTATATAGATAGCCTATAAGCAACCCGTTCTTATATTTTTTTTATTTCCTGCTAACTTCTGAATTAAAAGTCTGTAACATCTGAATCAGTTTCAGCTGAAATGCCCAAATGCAATCAAGGCACACGTTACTTTATGGGCTCTCATTCCCCATTCTCTATGTAAGGATATGTTGTGATCTAAAACAGATCTACAGAGTTGAACTGGCCATTTATATTCAATTGAAAGTGTTGAATTCTTGTCGTGTGGTTAATTGGGCTGAGTTTACTTTACCTATTTTTATAGAATTGACAGTTTGGCCAAGCCAATTATTTTGATGTCACAGGTTTAAAACTTTAAAGTTAGAATGAACTGATCATATGGAGTTAGAGAATTTTACACATAATTTCCTAGGCTTGAAACACACATAGCAAAACTGTGGGAGTAATTCCTTCAATGGTTATTTATTAGAAATATCCCATGGCAAAATGATGATAGTAACTGGTCTTACTACATCAACAAAGGTAAGAAGATGACTCTAAATAATGTCTTACATTTATGTAGTATTTTAAGGTCTACAAAAAACTTGTTTTTCATGGGATATTTGATTTCATAGTGATTAAGTAGAAATCCCAGACTCTGAGCCTCAGGTATAAAAGACAGTCAACTGAAACCTACAAAACATTGACTGTATCTACCATACTTGCTGCATTTCTGCATTAAAAATTTCAAAATAAATTAAACAGCTGAATATCCACTTTGCTGTATGTCAAGGCCTCCAATTACTGAGAAAATTTGTTTGGTGGCACTAATGAAAAACTAAACATCTAAAACATATAATTCTGCTATAAATTGACATACAGCAATAAAGCAGCATTTAGGTTAGTTAACCTTCACCTGCATAATACAGTTAAACAAGGATTGTCCTCTAGATATTTTTAGATGGAAGCCAACATTATTCCATGCAGAGTGAAATGTGTTGAGGGTGACAAAATATTTACAAAACCTCTCCTTGTGCTTACTGGATGTACAGTTATTTAGGAACAGCCTGGTCATGTGATATAATGAAGAGTTAGATTTTGGATAGGCCTGGGTTTGAATCCCAGTTCCGCTGTCTGTCAACTATGTGGTTTGTTTTATTTTTTTGTATGTCACTTTCCTTCTATAAACCTCAGTTTCCCAAAGTGTAAAATATTAATGCTCACTTGTGAAGGTTGTTGGAAGGATTAAAGATTATAAAACTAATAGCAAATATTTATTAAGACTTTACTAGATACCACAGATTATTTTAAAGGCATTTACAAACATTAATCCACTTGGTCCTCACAACACCCCTGGGGACAGAACACCATTAAGATGCCCATTCTGTAAATTTATGAATGAATGCCAGGACTCACAAAGGTTGACTTGTACAGGGGTCACATACCTGGTGGGTGAGAGCTCTGGGTGTGAAACCAGGTATTCTGGTTCCAGAGTCCTCCCTCTTCATCCTTAGATTTTAACTGTCCTCATCTCCCCCAAGCCCACTTCTACCCCAAGATCCCCCCCTTAGCCTAATCCCTTAGCCTAAGAACAGGGATAAAATAAATAAGAACGTGAAAATATCAGGGGCCTTGCTTAATTTTTCTCTTTTAGTGCTTTGACCCAAATGGCATCATGCCCATCAAAATTAACAAATTAGAACAGAAAAAACTCAGTGATTTGATAACTATTCAGGAAAGGGCTTGAGAGGTTTAGTAGAGAGAGGACATTTCCCAAAGGAAACAGGCAGACCCCAGCCCCTTCTTCTGCCTGGAAACCTAGGGACCAGTGGTTTTTTCTCCAAATCACCAGGATGGGGGGAGAGAGAGAGTCAGAGAAATTTACACGACAGAGGGGAAGGACTTGGAACTTTATCACCTCTGAAAGGCATCCATTCCCAACATGTGTACCCAAACCCATCACCTGAGCACTGCAATTGATTTTGGTTTACAGAATTCAGTCAAATTGGATTCATTCTGACAGCAGAGATGCAAATTTAAGGCAATTCCACGAGATAAAAACTATTGCATCCTGAAAATACTAATTATTTAGGTGATAAATACATGCATTAGGTATAAACATAGGCAAGGCACTGTTCAACACGGCTGTAATCAAAGGATGAAAGTCCTCTGGCGAATTACAGCTCTCTTGCAATTTCTTTCCAGATGAAAATAATAAATAACAGTCAAGGAAAATCATTTTCATTCTCAAGATACGAGTTTCTCCTTTCTGTGCACACTGTATCTTTTCTAGGAACTGATTTGAGAACAGTGGCTATGTACGGATTCCTCCACAACCGTTTCTCATCCTCAGTACTCCTTTGGTAAAGCAGCGTCAGGAGACTGACACGTGCTTCAGAATCACTTGTCCTTTCTGTTAAAACAGTCTCAAGTCCCACATCAGACCTACCGAATGAGCACAGGGCAGGCACATTTGTATATCATGAATACCTACTTTAGGTAACTGTGAAACACACTGTCGATTCATAACCTTGACTTATTCCTTAGCAACCACGTGCACGGCAGAGGCTAGAGAGGGTCAATATTTTTTCCCAATTAATGAGCTAGATTTCTGAATTTCCAAGGGGTCATTTTTATAAAAAGTTTAAATGAGATATTCAAATGGCACAAATCATTTAATCAAAGAAAAGTTTCTCAAGAATGTAACCTAAATGTAGTAATAGAGAATTTAGTGATCGATAATTGAGTGAATTTGGCAGAACCACAAACCATCTCAATGCCAGTTACATCTTAAAGTCCAGCTGTAGCCTATTTTACAGATGAGAAAACTGAGGTTGAGCTTAAGGTTAAGAAATAAGCACAAGGTCCCAGGGACAATATGTGTCAGGGTTGGTATTTGAACTAGGGCGGACTGGTTCCAGATTCCACATCCACGTCCAAATCCTAGCCAATTTCCAGTACATGTACAGTCTGCTAAATATGAACATGTCAGTTTCTCCTGTCACTCAGTATAATAGATAGGGTTTCCCCATTCAAAAACTGGTGAAATAAACGTTCAGACAAGTTAAGAGGCTGGCCCAAAGTTGCACAGCTAGTAACTTAGTAGAGCTAATATCCCTATAGAATCTCTGACTGATGTCAAAATGTGTTAACCACTAGACTTTATTAAAGAAATATCCTCTATGTTCATAAATCTAGAAGATTACCAAATATGTAGAAAATCTGTTCTAGAACCACAGAAACTCCTCAGAAAACAGAAGAGCTTCCTTTCTTTTTCAAATTTTAAAATCATGTTTCTTTAAAGAATTCCTTTTCCTGTTCTTCTAGAGCAATCTAAAAAGTAATTGCTAATATCTCAGTAGTTATTAAGAGATACTTCCTAATGCATTAATACTACAAAATTAAATCTCTAAGTAGAAGATTCAAACACCATAAACATAAAAGAATGTAAGCAAGCATATTCTATAAATAGTTCTTATGAGATTCCAGATTACCTGCCTGGAATTCACCTTTCTTTTATATACCTTAAATATCCTCCCACCTAAAGATGTACATGGTGATTGCTCTAAAAGACAGTTCATGTTAAACTTACTGAATGGCATTCTTTTTAAAGGAATTAATATTACCTTCATGGTTTGATTAGTTGGAATTACATTTTGGAATATGATTTTGGAACTTGATTAGTGGAAATTGTGGTTTTTGTTAGTGATACCTGGAATGTAGGAGATTTTTGATAGAGATTCCAAGAAGCCCAGATTCCTGACTACACACTGGAATATAAACACAAATCACCTGATACTTCATGTTAACTAAACTTAGAAATTTAGGAGTAGAGATTTGCTGTATCAAGCAAAGTCCCACTATCACCTCCATTCTCTTCCCCCCCACAAAAGAACTGTGGGAAATGTAGGGGAGAAAAAGTAATATCTTTTCCTTACCCATCCCTAGGTTCATGGCTAAGACCTTATAACGAAATATAGATTAACAAGAGAAAAGCATAAAATGTATTTAACACAAAATTTATGTGCCACTGGAGCCTTCAAAAACAAAGACCCACAGAAACAGGGGAAAACTGTAATTTTATGGACAGTCATGCAGAGATGTGACTATGGGACAAAAGAGTATGGTCTAATGGTAATAAACTGGGGGAAACGTAGCAAGGCCTGTTTGTTCAGATTCTTCTTGGCCTTTGGGTATAAGGAAGGAGAATTCTGGAATGAGGTTCTTATGACCTACTTTCAGAGGAAGTAGGTCAGAGAATTCTTTTATGGCCCAATTCAGGGGAGACAAATGGAGGAAGGTCAGAAAAGGACCTTCCTTCTTCTGCAGTTTTCTCAATTTTCTTCCCCTTAAAATACTCAGTAGGCTAAAGGTGCCATATTTTGGGGTAGCATGTCCGTAGCCCCACCATAAATAGTGACAAAATGCAGGTCCTCACAAAGCTTACATTTTCAAAGGAGTAGAGAAAAGACAGAGGTACACGAACACAAACAGAAGACAGTGAAGAATGCCTTGATGGAAATCAAATAAGACAGCAGCATAGGGAGCGAGGGGCTTAGGAGAGCTACTTCAGATGGGGTCAGGGAGGCTGCTGTGAGGGCCCATATGGCTGAGAGGAAGAGATTGTTTTCCAAGCCTGTAGGACATCCAAATTGCTGCAATAATCACCTTGTGGACGGCAGGGTTCTGCTACTTTTAAACCCAAAAAGGAGAGTTAATAATCAATTGCAAAATAAGAGGTCACTTTTTTACTTTGATATTTCCCTTTTCCTGCTACAAGTGCCTTACTGAGTAAGCTAGGACACCCTTGTTCTTTGCAAAGCAAAATTTAAAGCCCCTGAAACAAAAAACCCTACAGTGGCATCATGTTCAAGAGGCTAACTCAGTGGTGCACCTTCATTAACAATAACAACAGTTGCTTCAGGAACAGACCATTACTGGGCTTATTGCTATTACTACCCAGTATGAGACAAAAATAGTTGAGAACCCAGGGATCAGGCAGAATATGAAGAATCAGACACAGAGGCGAAGATGAAGAGAACAGTCATTGCGCTTCCCATGGCAGGTTGTCAAATGCTGCCTTAAAATGTGCAACTGTGTGGATTTGAAAATATGAAATGCTTAGGGTCTAGAGTTGTAGTTTCAGAATTGGACAGCTGAATATTAAAGATGCTGCTTTGCCCCCTTGAGAGGCTGGCTACTACAAGACTGGCTTCCACGGGTCATAATTATGTGGCCATCACTGCTTAATATTTTATCATCATAAAATAGAGAGGTTGACAAATATCTACACCCTGAAAAGAATCATGAGGTGTGCTTGTTAATAATAAAGATTTCCATGCCCCAACCACAAGATTCTAAATGAATAGATTTAGAATAAGAACTAAGAATCAACTTTTTGTTTTTGTCAGCTAACGAACTTAATTTTCAGAAAGTGGTCTAAGGATCACACTTTGAAAAATAGATTAGACAATTTTGGATTATGTAGATTGGTCTAAAAGGCCAATTTTTAAAACTTCATTGTCCACTGAGGTTTTGTGTGTGTGTGTGTGTGTGTGTGTGTGTGTGTGTGTATGTGAGGGGGGAGGGTGGGAGGGGGCAGAGGGAGGGAGGGAGAGAGAGGTTTTCTTTTTAACCATTATATTCTACAAAGGATATGAGATGACCCCACTAATTCATATTGGGGAAAATCAATTATTTCAGGCTGGAAGTAATTGAAGTATTTCCAAAACAACGTAATCTGCTGATTTTAAAAATATATATAATTGTTTAATAAAAACCAACTTAAGCTAAATGATCACAGTGATGGTAATGATAACCACATTCAACAATTCATGTATAGGTACTAAATGTTAAGAATTAGTCCATCATCAGGAAGAGACAAGATGGCTGACACTGGCTGCCAGATCATCTCAGAGAGAAGGAAAAGTTTTAGATGAAAAAGAAAAAACAAACAAACAAACAATCATAGATTGGATATAATTCTTAGGGAAAAGTGCCAGAATCTACAAGAGATTCCACAGGAAGATCTTGTGGAGCAGAATAAGAAGGAGCAAGATATCACCAAAATAACTACCTTATCAGCTTTTGTGGAGCCTGAGGGCAGGCTTACTCAAACCAGCCCTGCCCAGCCTCACTCGTCTACCTACCTACCTCTGCTGTGGTGGAGAATAAGGACTCACCTGGAAGTTCCAGGGCCCTGTCCACCACCTGGGGCATTTGAGTGCTTCACCTGAGGGGCTACAGCTGCTAACAGGTTCAAAACACAACAGTGAAGCTTGTTCCTTCTGGCAAGTGCCACCTACTCAGAGGGAGGTCAATTTGCATAGCCCTTTACAGCATTTATTGACTCAGTCATAGAGGGTGTGGTTGATTCTTACCCACAAGCACTACTTACTGTCTCAGAGATTAAATTGGCATATCAATACAATTCATACTGTTAAGAAGACCATACAGCTGGGAAAGAGAAAGGACCTCAAAGACCTCCATCTTCCCTCATCAAAGAGAAACAGGGAATCTGCCCACACACATAGCTTTCCACTGTTATAGCCTACAAACAACTAGCAACTGTGAAAGCCACCACGCTAAGGATGTCTATAAACAAGGCATCCATTCGGAACCTAGACACCCATCAAAACACCAACAAGCAAAGCCAAAGGTTCTTACCTAACATACGCTACAGTCACTCCCTTATGAGTGAGGAAGGAAGGGGGAAAAAAGCCCCATATAAACAAAAGAAAATCCAAAAATAAGTGACAGCTGCCCCAGATAAGAAGGAATCAGAGAAAGAACTCTGGAAGTATGAAAAATCAGAATGAAAGAATACCCCAAAAGGGAACAACAGCACTCTAACAATGGATACCAACCAAAATGAAAATATTCCAATGACAGATAAAGAATTCCAAATATAGATTGTAAGGAAGCTCAATGAAATCCAAGATAAAATGGAAAAACAACTCAAAGAAACCAGAAAAATAATTCAGGAAATGAATGAAAAATGCACTAAAGACATGAGCATATTAAAAAAAAAACAAATAAAACTTCTGGAAATAAAAAAATAATTTAAGGAAATACAAAACCCAGTAGAAAGTTTTAAAAATAGACTAGACCAGGCAGAAGAAAGAATTTCGGAGCTTGAAGACAACTCTTTTGAATTAACTCAGTCTATCAAAAATAAAGTACAGTGAATTAAGAGGAATGAACAAAGCCTAAAATAAATATGGGACTATGTAAAACAGCCAAATATAAGAAGAATATGCATCCCTGAGGGTGAAGAAGAAAATGCACAAGGGCTATAAAAACTATTTGAGGGAATAATTGAGGAAAACTTCCCTGGTCTTCCTAGAGATTTATATGTCCACCTACAAGAAGCTCAAGGAATACCTGGGAGAGTCATTGCAAAGAGGCAATCATCAAGGCACATAGTCATCAGACTGGATAAATTCAACATGAAGAAGGAACTGCTGCCAGTTGTGAGGCACAAACATCAAGTAATTTCCAAAGGAAAACCCATCAGGCTAATTGCAGACTTCTCAATTGAGACGTTACAAGCCAGAAGGAATGGGGCTCCATCTTCAGTCTTCTTAAACAAAATAACTACCAGCCTAGAATTCTGTATCCTGCAAAATTAAGTTTCATATGTGAAGGAGAAATAAAGACTTTTTCAGACAAGAAAACACTGATAATTTTGTCAAGATCAGACCGGCCCTGCAGGAAATACTCAGAACCACACTATACATGGATCAGCGCAATAGGCACCCACCAATGTAAACCACCCACAAGCTAAAGCTAAAGCTCAGAGCTCATATAAAATAATAGCACAAGAGGTAAAACAAAGCAATCAGGTACTACCCAACAGGATAAACAGAAAAGCATCCTGCATATCAATTCTATCAATCAATGTGAACAGTCTGAATGCCTTACTCAAGAGACACAGGCTGACTGGATGGATGAAAAAATAAAACCCAAGTATCTGCTGACTTCAGGAAACATATCTAACCCACAGGACTCATACAGACTTAAGGTGAAGAGATGGAAAAAAATATTCCATGCAAATGGAAACCAAGATAAAGTGGGTATAGCCATTCTCATATCAGATAAACTTGACTTTAAATCAACAGTAGTAAAGAAAGACAAAGACAGTCATTGCATAAGGGTGAAGGGAGCAATTAAACAAGAAGACACAACAATCCCAAATATATATGCACCTAACACAGGAGCACCCAGATTCATAAAGCAAACCCTATGAGATATAAGCAAAGAGATAAATAATAGCATCATAATTCTATGGACTTCAACACCCCACTGACACAACAAGGGTGCCCTACTGTCACCACTTCTATTCAACATAGTGTTGCAAGTCCTACCCAGAGCAATCAGGCAAGAAAAAGAAATTAAGAGTGCACAAATTGGGAAAAAGGAGGTCAAACTATCACTTTTTGCTAATGATATGATCTTGTATCTAGAAAACCCCAAGGACTCCACCAAGAGACTCCTGGAATTGATAAACAAATTCAGTAAAGTCTCAGGGTACAAAATCAATGTAGGCCAATCAGTAGCATTCCTATACAACAATAACAGTGAAGCTGAGAGTGAAATCAAAGACTCAATACCATTCATGAAAGCTACAAAGAAAATAAAATATCTAGAAATGTTTGTAACCAAAGAGGTAAAAGATCTCTACAAAGGGAACTAGGAAACACTGAGGAAAGAAATTGCAGACAACACAAATGGAGAAATATATTATGCTCATGGATTGGTAGAATCAACATTGTTACAATGTCCATACTACCCAAAGTGATTTATAGATTCAATGCAACCCCTATCAAAATACCAACATCATATCACAGACCTAGAAAAAATAATTCTACACTTCATTTGGAACCAGAAAAGATCCTGAATAACCAGAGCAATCTTAAACAAAAAGAACAAATGTGGAGGCATCACATTACCAGACTTCAATCTATACTGCAAGGCTTTAGTAACCAAAACAGCATGGTATTGGCACAAAAATAGAGACAAAGACAAATGGAAGAGAACAGAGAACCCTGATATAAAACCATCCAGATACAGCCAACTGATCTTTGACAAAGCAGACAACAATATACAGTGGGGAAAAGAAGCTGTATTCAATAAATGGTGCTGGAAGAATTGGATAGCCACATGCAAAAGGATGAAACATGATCCATATCTCTTACTACTCTCACAATTAATTCAAGATGGATAAAAGACTTAAACGTAAGACAAATTCTAGAAGAAAATGTTGGAAAGACTCTTCTAGATATTGGCCTAGGCAAAAAATTTATGAATAAGACCTCAATGACAATCACAGCAACAAGAAAAATAAATAAATTGGACTTGATTAAATTTAAAAAGCTGTTATACAGCTAAGGAAATAATCAACAAAGAAAATAGACAACCTACAGAATGGGAGAAAATATTCACCAGCTATACATCCAATAAAGGGCTAATAACCAGAATCTAGAAAGAACTCAAGTAAATCAGCAAGGAAAAAAACAACAACTCCATTAAAAAATGGAGGAAAGACATGAACAGAAGCTTCTCAAAAGAAGGTAGACAAATGGCCAATAAATATATGAAAAATTGCTCAACATCACTAATCATCAGGGAAATGCAAATTAAAATCATGATGTGATATAACTTTACTCCAGTCAGAATGGCTTTTATTTAAAAGCCCAAAAACAATAGATGCTGGCATGGATGCAGAGAGAAAGGAATGCTTATACACTGTTGGAGGAACTGCAAATTAATACAACCTATATGGAAAAAAGTATAGAGATTCCTCAAAGAACTAAAAGTAGACCTACCATTTGATCCAGCAAGCCCACTACTGGACATTTACTCAAAGGAAAAGATGTCATTTTATTAAAAGACATCTGCACTCAAATTTTTATTGCAGCACAATTCACAATTGCAAAGATGTGGAATCAATCCAAATGCCTATCAATTCATGAGTGGATTAACACAATGTGGTATATATATATATAACATGGAATACTACTCAGCCATGTAGAAGGATGAATGAGACCCTTTTGCAACAATTTGGATGGAACTGGAGACCATTATCCTAAGCGAAGTATCTAAAGAATGGAAAAAGCAAACACCGTATGTACTCGCTATTAAATTGGAACTAACCGATGAGCACACATGTGTACAGAAGAAAGTAAAACTCAGTGGAAATCAAGCAGGGGGGAGGAGGGGATGAGCAAAAACCTACTTAACAGGAACAATGAACACTGTTTGGGTGATGCACACACTTATAACCCTGACTCAAGCATAACAAAATTGATACCTGTAGCCAAAATCATTTGTACCCCCATAATATTTTGAATTAAAAAAAAGAATTAGTCCACCATCAAAGCTAATAAAAACATTACAAATTTTGACCAGATAATTGAGACATCAAAAAATAGTGGCTATTGGACTTAGAGAGTCTACAGCCATCATTTTTAACCCTGCTAGACTCAATGCTTGTTTGTTTTGTGAATGTGTTTTATTGCATTATTTTTAGTCAAGAGCTAATTCAAATAAAATAAAATTCACCCCTGTAAAATGTACAATTTAGTGCATTTAGTATATTCACAATGTTGCACAACCGTCACCCCAAATAGAAACCTGCACCCATTAGGAGTCACTTCTCCTTCCTTCCTGCCCCCAGCCCCTGGCAACCAATAATCTTCTTTCTGTCTTATTCAATGTCTATTTATAGTACATATTTTTAATGTCCCCTCTAGAATTGCTGTATGGAATTTTGTAAACTAATATCTATTCATATAAATTTTAACTATGTTTAATATGTACATATTATCATTCTGTGCATTCCACTTAGTAAGGTGTGTACATTCTCCCATGTCACTAGCTATGCCTCTGCAGCGTCACTTTCAATGGCTGGAGGAATTCCATCAAATAGATATTACATAATGCATCTAACTAATCTGGTGTGGTTGGGATTTACATTTGAATACTGAGTTTTTAAAAATCTGGTAACCAGGTTTAAACATTTGTGTTTTATACTTCAGGAATTGATTTCAAAAAGAATCTGCTGACATTTTATCCTTTTTTTAGCATCTGTATATTTGGAGCCTTGCATGAGGATAGAAAGGGGATAAAGGAAAGCTGAAAGTACCTTCTGTCCCTGTGGCTACATCCTGGGTCTAGAGCAATCAGGGGCTAGCCCTTTTTTAGCATAAGAAATTTTGTGGCCCTTTTGGTGGCAGTTCCTACAAGACATTTACTCCTTATAGGTACTTCCCAGCGGTTTTATTACAAAAGTCCCCTAGTAGCTGTGTTAAAGTCATATGCAAAGTAATATCGATGAAGAACTATGTTTATTTGGCATTGTTTGATGCCAAGCATTACCTTATGCACTCACAGCTAGTCTCAGAGCCATAAAACTTTATTTATGGCTTTATGTCACAAAGTATGACATTAGCACCCCAGCCTGACTTGTTTCTGATCTGCAGCACCAAAAATAGAGCCTTTTCTATGACTTTGGGCAGGACCTGATCACATAGGAATTTGCATTTGTATGAAAGGGGCTGAAACCCAGCTTCTGAATCAGCCAGGATTTTATTCTTTTCTTTTCTTTTTACTAGGGAAGCAGAGACTATCCTAATAAATCCTCCTTTCTTTTTCTGGCATACTTAAAAACCCATTTTTGAGCTCCACTGACTCCATTAGGTTTGAACTTTGGTATTAAGTACACAGGGAGGAAAAGAGCAGGTGTGGGGGGGAGAGCAGGAGAACAGTGACAAGACAAGGCCCGGACGGAGGGACACACCTTGGGGCTACCACAGTGGTTATCTCTTCCCTCAAGAATAACGAGACAAAAGTAGACTGGAAGGTGTAAGAACGAGGTGTGTCAAAGACACACCAGGCTTACATGTGGGCCCACAAAAATCCACAGAGCTTCCTAGACATTGCTTCACACGAAACCCTTTGACTTCAGTTTCTTTTTTAGGACTCCTTGATTTAGTTTCTGTTTTAGCATTCGCACAGTAATAATTTTACTACTAAAGGTAAATGTCTTGTAAACTAATGGGAAACATATTGTTTGGCACAGTTTATAATGTCAGGATTTATGGTTCTAACACTGAGGGTCTCTCTGACCTCGAAGACAACATAATGAAACCGCAATGTGCTGCAAATGACTCGTTGTGATTTTTTATTAGCTCTCATAATCGTCCCTTATTAATTTGTATGCACATAATAAGCACTCACCTTCACAGTCTGTCCAGCTTCGGGGCCATCCCAGATAAAGGAAAAAAAACTGCAGAGGTGAGAATAGATAGATGGTATCTCCTGCTTATTCAGAAATATCACCCATTAATAATTTAGATCCAATTTCATTGTGTGTTAATTTATAGAATTCCCATGGGGACCATTCGCTTCAAATGTGTGGGATCATGTGGTTCTCCATTTCCGCCCGAAATGAGTGAGAAGTGATGTATAAAAATGATATAAATTATCCAGTAAGCCAACTCCCTTGCTACTTTTCATGCTCTTTGCTCTTGGCTATGGTTTTAATTGCATTAAAAGAAGGCTGAAAATGTTTGAGGAGGTGAAGAATCACACCTTTCAGTTATCTTTAAATCAGACACGGTTTAATTAATATCTGATAATTTTAAGTCTCTAGTGAGGAAATTTGCTATAAACATGCTCCATTATGCAAGAATATGGGGGTCTCACATGGGAAGAGTCCTCTTGGGCTATTCTGACCTTCTGGGAGAAAAATGGAAATGTTCATCGTAGCAGAGCCCTTTCTCACCCTGGATCCCTCTCTCTGCTTCTGAAGCACAACAAAACTATTGACTTAGCCGAAAATGAGCTAACTCACCTAGTCACAGCCATAATACAAAGCAAAAGCAGGTGCTCAGTGGGTTTGAGATGGCAAAACAAGCAACATCTCTACAATCAGAAATTCCAAAGTGGAATTCAAACTCTGCAACTTTGGCCCAGTCTATCTACTTCTCTGAGTCTGACTAATGGGGTAAGCATTACTGCTGTGCTGTGGAAAGGATTAATCTTAGAGTCACAACTCATTAGTGGGGCAAAAAGTCAACTTAATGGATTGCAACCAGCATTAAAAACAAAAGAAACAAGGTCATAATAGAATCTAAAACTATCAGAATGCACAGAACGGGTAAACATTGTTTTGTAAAACTCTGCTTTCTTTTATCTATATAGGTGTATGTATGTGTGTTTGGGAGGGCTGATATATATGACTGTGAAATAAATATTTATCTTATTGTCAGTTACAGTAAAAAAAAAAGTTTGACAATATATGAAAGTACTCTAAGTGCTATACACAAGCCAATTCTTATATTTATGGATTTACTTTCTAGTGAATCATGTTAGATAACTAGCACTGGTCATTCCCTATAAACGTGGATTTTCTTCTTATATCTCATAACACTGACATTGGCCTTCATTTGGTCTCTCTGGAAGCACAGATTACAAAATAAGCTTGATAAACTCACTCTGAGCTAAACTACCTGTCTGAAGCTGACTCAAATGGCTTGACATACAACACACACACACACACACACACACACACACACACACACGATATTTGGGGTGAAGTTTAGATATTCTCAACACAAATGTGGCAACAAAAGAATTATTTTTTGAGAAGCAAATGAGCATTTTTAACCAGAGCCTTCGTAAACTGAAAGCGTTGGCTTTATCTGGTCCTTTTGAAAGTCTATGGTGGGGAGTTAAGAAGGGAGGGAGAATGGTAAGCATCAGTCTCCACATTTTGAAACAATCAATTTCTTTCTCAAAAGCAATTGCAGAGTCATCAAATTTCAGAGTCACAAAGGGCTTTATTTATGTATTAATACCCACAGCCCTTTCCATAGGTAAGCTGAAAGGGCTTGTGATTTTTACTACCATTTTACAAAATTCCCAGCTGACAACTCACCATGGATTTCCTTCTCCCAGTCTGAAATGTGTGGGGCTGGCTCACCCTCTGCTTAAGGTGCTCCAGTGACTGGGGATCTGATTTCTTTACTGGCCAGCAGACCACACCCAGCCAATCAATCTAGCTTCTAAACAATCCATAATCAATCAATGCAACTTGAATTAAAGGTATAGAAAAGCTAACCCTATGAGGACAAGGCCCAGCTTAAATTGCATATAACTGTTCCCCTGGAATTATAGCAGGACTTAGCCCATGAAGTGCTCAAAAATTTTTTATCATGGAATGAAAAGGACTTGTCCAGCCCCAGTTCCCGTAAAAGATCTGAAATATCTTAATGTCCATGAAATCTTATCCATTACTCCCACCTGCTTTGTAAATAAGCTTCAGAATTGTCTTAGATGATAATCCACGGTCCATCTTGGACCAAGGCACAGTAGGGCAGCCATGGAGTAGTGACAATTTTACAGCTATTATATGAAATATGAACAACAACAGCTGCCTTCTCAGTCAGAAGGAGAGAGCCCCATGGTAGCATTGGAAAGGAAAAAATGTCATCTCTGAGCAACTTGTACACTCACCTGCATGGAGAAGGTGAGAAAGGTCCCCTGGAAATACTTCTCCACCATTATCCCCACTCTCTGGGTTGCCAGAAACAAATCAGCTACTTCATCAGGACACGGGTCACAAAAACACTCCACTGACCACAGCGGGCACACAAGGACATCTACAGCAAGATCTGCTAAGGCACACTCTGCTTGCTTTGGGTACTATTCTAACCGAGCAGTTTGTACCCCCAGTATTGAATCCCCTTGGACCCGGGCCTGACCTCTCAAAGATTAAGGAATGAAGAAACAAATATTTACCAAGCACTGAACTCCAAGGAGTTCACAGAAAGATTACAAACATAGTTAATTACAATTTGAAGGGGAAGCTGTTGTGTGCAGCAGAATCTCTTTTAAGAGAAAGAGACATTAGTGTACAGAGGGACTCAGGGCTTGCTGAGATAATGATGCCAGGAGGAAGCCCTGTTCTGGACCATTATTTCCTGACCCCTGTTCTAAAGCTCTGTCCCCTCCAGTGGCCAAAAGCACTAGGTTGGAGAAGCAACTGGGACATCCAATTGGTTTGTCTAGGTAGAGCATCATGATTAAAATTTTAATTTAAAGTCTCTTTAGAGAAATAAGAGAAATGTGTAATGAATATACAATAGCAGATGTTTATTTTATGTTTAAAAAGAGTGCAGACATTCTGAAAATGTACAATGAACTTCCTCTATAACTAAGAAATGTGCCATGTGGTTAAACAATTTATGATAAGAGTTTTTCAGATTATTTAGAATCCAAGATGACATTTGAAGTCATTAAGGAAAAGGGTTATCTACTTATAATAAAAATATATCCTTCTTAAAGTATTTTACAAGTTTGACAAGGCAACATGTTTACATTACTGATGTGAGCAAACAAGGTCCAGGGAAAAAGGTTTTAAATTTGATAACGTACGGGTAGCAAATTAATATTCACTGTGATATCATCAATTACATTTCAGTTCTTTTTTATATTTAAACTCATCATATATGTACATGTACACGTGTGTATAATCACACAACCTATATTAATATTTGTTTAGTTTTCAGATACTAGCAAGAGAAACAAGCACTCTTGTACTTTTTTCTGTTTCTTTCATTTTTCCTTTCTTCTTGGTGTTTTAAGACAGCATGCTTCTGCCAGGAGCTAAGCAGCTAAAGGGCATAATAAAACCACAGTTCTGCAATTGCTACTCTTCCCAGAACATCAAGCCCATGCACTACTGGTAGAACTCAGGGCCCAAGGGGACACACACTGAGCTCAGCTGGGCGGGCTTGATTTCCATAAGAGAGAAGGAAAAAGAAAGGGGAAAACTGATTAATTTTGCTCATAATCAGAAAATTCATGTCAACGGTAAACTAGGAAAAGGGGCATTTCTTTAATCTGAGTTCATTTTTCAAGAGGGGAGAAGGGAGGCCTTCACCCACAGGGCATCTGATACTTAAAAAGATAATTATCCTTCTTTGGCAGAGCTTCCTTATTATCATGGGTCAATGAACCCTTTAGAAATGAAGAATTTCCTTTCATTTCCGTTTAGCAGATTGCCAGCCTCCACCCCCACCGAGTTGCTTTTCCTTTGTTAAAAGGGACCTTTCCCTATATTTCTCCTCTCTACTTTAATTTACACCCTCCCTTAGGCCCTGACTTCACCAAACCACAGCAAGATGACAAACACGCAAGCTTCCAACAATATTCATAATTGCTGTGTTAGGCTGTGTATGCACACAGCAACTAGGTGGGGAAGGAAGACATTTCAGGTGAGCCATTGCTTACTGTAAAAACTGGTGAAGTGAATCTGACTACTTTTCTATCTCATATAAATTTAGTAGCATCAAGCCATTCAAATTTTTTTTCAATGCCATAGAAAATATTTTTTGTCAGTTTTCTTTAAACTATCTGATGGTGGGGCCAGGAATGGTGGGTGGCTCATGCCTATAATCCTAGTGCTTTGGGAGGCTGAGAAAGGAGGATCTCCTGAGCCCACGAATTCGAAGCTGCAGTGAACTACAATGGTGCCACTGCACTCCATCCTGGGTGACAGAGCAAGATCCTGTCTCTAAAAAAAAAGAAAAAAAAAGAAGAAGAAGAAATAAAAATGCAGTTAAAATGCTAAATTTTATAATATAGAATATTGATCAGAAGTTTAAAAAAAAAATTGTCTGATGCTAAGGACTGGCTTGACCTGATCTTTAATGAGTCAAAATGTTTGGGGAATTAAATCAACATGGCAGAATCTGTCAGATGTTTTGTCCTTTGTACACACAACCACAGGATCATATAATATATACATTTATTACTTTCACTGACCATTAGGAATAGTAATATAACATGTCACTAAAAAGGCTTCATAATTCTCATTTAGGTAAATATTTATTACCAGCCATTTGTGCAACATTGTTCTAACATATATATTCCCTGCAATCCAACCCTTTGTTAAGAAGTCATCTTAATTGCATATAATATGCAAAGAAATTTATATGCAACTGAAAACAAGATGACATAAGAAGAACTTTTAAGGGTGCTTACTTGGCATGTGTTCATGTGGGTGATCGCTGTCTTTGTTCTGTTGGGACCCAGAGGATGGCGAAATGGGCATCTCAGACTGAAGTGGCCACACAGGTAGGCTCCACAGGACTCTATCTGGAGTTACACAGGGCCAGGCTCCAGAGTTTCAGGGTGCTGTGTGAGTGGCTGAGCTTGCCAGCGGCAGATTCTCCATCTAACACCCTAACATCCCTGGGCCATTCTGGGAGCCAGGTGAGTCTCAAAAAGCTAGATCAATGATTTTTTTCTCAGTCCTTTTAAAACCAAAGCAAGAAAGAGCCTCTGCCTTTACTTCAGCACAGGCTACATCCTGACTGCTGCCTCCCTCCCTCCCAAACCTCCTCTTTGCCCACCCCTCCCCTTGCACAGGATACAACCGCCACATCTGCCTTCTTGCTTTTCCACAAGCACATTAAGCTTCTTCCCAGGTTTGGGGGCTTTGTCCTGGCTGTTTCCTCTGCCTAGAATTCAATTCTCCATGATCTTCACATGGCTGCGTTTTCCTTATCATTCAAATTCCAATTCAAATGCCTCTCCCTGGAAGGAACATTCTACGAGCACCAGTTTAAATTACTACCCGGTTACTCTCTCTTACATCGCTCTATTTCAATCCTTTCCATATCCCTTTCCACCAGCTGCTTGTTTTCTTGGCTGGCTACTTACTACCTGCTCAAATCAGAATGTTGCTCCATAAGAGCAAAGACTTTGTCTCGCGTACTGCTGTTTCACCACTGCCTAGCATATCAAAGATACTTAGTAAGTATTGCTGGAATGAGTGAATACATCATAAACAGACCCTCAGATCAGCCACCTCTGAGAACTGACACTGAAAAAGTGGAGATGACAGTAATTTAATTTTCAGTCATCTATACAGGATTAGGATCACCTATGGTATTTTTTTCCAGTTTAAAGAGATTTACCCTTAATATCTGGCATGGTCAGAACTAATGTTGGGTATGAGTATAATTATGAAGGTAGAAATCCTTTTTAAAACACCCTTTTATAACATAATGAAAAACAAGTTATTCAGAGTTTTAGCTAAACTCTATCTCTATAAATGCTTTATTTTTTTCCTTACAGACAGAATCTCACTGTGTCACCCAAGCCGGAGAGTTCAGTGGCACAACTATAGCTCACTACAACCTCAAATCCCTGGGCTCAAGCCCTCTTCCTGCCTCAGCTTCCTGAGTAGCTGGGACCACAGGCATGCACCATCACATTGAGCTAATTTTTTTTTTTTTCACAGATGGGGTCTTGCCATGTTGCCCAAGCTAGTCTCAAATTCCTGGCCTCGAGTGATCCTTCTGCCTCACCCTTCCTAAGTGCTGGGATTACAGGCATGAGCCACCACACCTGGCCCATAAATGCTGCTTTATATTATAACTAAGAAATGTATTAATACTAAGAAATATAGTTTATCTATTCATTCAGTGAACACTAAGCACCAGTTAAATGTGGATACTGATAGGCTTTGGAAATAACAGGAGAGTAAAAAGTTGCTCCTGTCCTTCCTTCCAGTCAAGAAACAGGAACAAAACAGAACATTTCAGTATAAGGAGGAAAGGAGATGTAAGCACAGCAGGGTCTAGCAAAGTGGAGGGGCACCCAATGTGGTGGGAACCTTGGGGCACCTTAGTAAGCATGGGTTCCACGGTAACCCTGGGTAACTTCTGAGTGGAATAGATTAGCCTATAGCCAGCTGAATATATGAACAGGTTCACGAGAGACTTAAAGCAGATCAGCAAACTTTTTCTGTAAAGGATCAGATGGTAAACATTTTAGGTTTTATAAACCCTATGCCTAAGTAGCCAAAGACAACACAAAAACTGATAGGTGTGGCAATATTCCAGTAAATTTTATTTACAAATAGAAGGGGCAGACCAGATTTGGCCCATCAGGCTTAGAGTGCCAATTCCTGATTTAAAGGGATCACATTAGACAGAAATAACTAAGGGAAATTGGAAATATTCAGGGTTCTAGTCTTTTTTTCATTACTTGGGGACGATAATGCTATCGTAAAATAGCATACTGGACAAAGACCATCATATTATCTTTAAATTTTTCACTGTCTAAGGAAAGTACCTGAGCTGGGTAGATCATTTTAATGACCCTGTATACCACTTTCGATACTGCTGAGGATTAAACACAACAACTGGAAAAAGTGTTGTGGTGCTGACATCACACACATAAATCAGGGGTATTTATTTTCAATGCAGCTAAAGGAGTTTCTGCCATCTCTAATTGGAAAAACAAAGAATATGATCTGCAGACACACAAAAGCACAAAAACAGTGTGCTGTTCATAAATTCATCTGAGAATAAAAGTATTTTCTTGAAATACATGCATAAGCCTTGGAAGAAAACACCGTATTGCCTGAAGATGGTGGATGTCACATGGTACATGTTGCTCCTAAAAAAAACAACTCAGGAAAAGCAAATTAATTTTGAAGAACAGCAGACAGCTCTTGTAATTCTAGTGCCACTGTTTATATGTCAATTGTTTTAAGATAATACCACAGATGCAATATAATTTAATTTGTAGACTTTTAGGCCTTGTTAATGGATAAATCCCATATTATACATAAGTTATAAGGACATATTTTCTTCTGAGTCCTGTTTGCTTAGGATTAACACCTCTGTTAAAATGTTTTGGTCGACATGCACAATAAGGCTCAAAGAACTAAACTTACTGAATTGAGTTTACCACATTTTTATCCAATACTCATCATATGTGAAAACCTGTAAAAGGGGTTACCAAGATGGAATCTTACTTCTCCCTATAACCTAGAGTAGAGAGATCTGTTTAGTAATAACATTTTTTTAAAGAAAGAAAAGGGCAGTAGTTACAATTTAGGTCATACAGGTGACAAAGAGATTTGTCATAGTAGATGAAAATCAAAGATGACTTCTCAGAGTAGATAAGATTTAAACTGCACTTTAAAAATGGGGGAGTCATTCAACCAGTCGGTTGGGCTGGCAACCTACTCGTTTATCCATCCCACAACTACAACCTCCCCTCAGTCCAGGGTTTGCGCTGGGACTCATGATGCCAAGATGAATAGGACAGAGTGGTAGCTGACCTTGAAGAGTTCACACTCTACTGTCTTCAACTGTCGTGCGTGGCAAACAGATCATTACAATACAGACAGATGAGCGCTATTGATGGAAATCAGTATAGGATGCTGCGGGAGCACAGAGGAGGCCGAATCTAACTCTGCCTTGAGGTATTAGGTAAACTTTTTCGCCTCGTCTTGCATTTCTACTTCCTAAAGTAGAACCATGCCTCCAAATTTGGACCAAACTCTGTCCTTGAAAATGATCTAGTAACTTAAGGTTAGCTTCAAAGAAAGTTGTCAGGCATTCTTCCTGTGGCCAAATTCACCATTTCATTTATATATGTACTCTTATTTGATCTTTCCAACAAATCCATAAGGTATTATCGTAACTCCCATTTTGCAGATAAGAAAATTGTAACTTATAGAAAATAAGAAACTTGTAAGACAGTACACCCAAAATGAGATTAAAACCAGAATTCAACCCAAGTGTGTCTGATTTCAAAGTCCATGTTATTAATGATAGTGCTGGGGTATGTTTTTTTTTATAGCTTTCACGACTCCCTCTCTGCCTAGCCTCTTATTAAAAGTGTACCCCATTTACAAACACACCACCATGAAGGTACCTGATCTCATCTTATCTTGGAAGCTAAGCAGGGTCGGGCCTGGTTAGTACTTGGATGGGAGACAGCCTGGGAATATCAGGTGCTGAAGACTTTGAAAAAAACAAAAATGTACCCTGCATTCCCAGAGTCCCTTTCTGTTTATAGAAGAGAACCATAGGTTTCATGAAATACAAAGATACTATGCAAACCTGGGGAAGGCCTGAGAAAAAACAAGCCATGGATGAAGAAAGCAGAATACAATCCCCTGGGGGAAGGAGGACTCAGTGCTGGGTAGTGAGTATGGCTTCACCTAACAGAGAACTGTGAGTACAAGGACCAAGATGAGAGAAGCATCTTGCACCAGGGGTTGAGCAGGAGGAAAGAAAGAGGGACACAGAGCCTGCATTTTGGCCCTTCTCCACCCTTGACTTTGGGGTTGCTTCAAGGTGACTGGCTCAGTTGCCACGCTCCTGAGGATGATTAGATATTGCCTTCAATATCAATGGGTCAGGTTGTCACATACACGGAATCCGTTTGCTTGTCAGACAGTCTAATTATCAAGAATCATTGACTTTCTCACAATGTGATTTATAGCACAAGAGATCACCAGAAATTTGGAAATAATTCTTCTTTTCTTCTTCCTCTCCGTGCCCACCACTACCCCAGAAATGACTATCCCTGTCCCTTTGGACATGAACACTTCAGGTGTTTGGCCACATTGTGACAACATGCCAAGTCATATGCTGAGTTCTTGCTGACACACTGCTGAGAATATGCATAATGAAAGAAATTGAATGGAATCTTTGCACTAGTCAAATATCTAAAGCTGGTGTGGTTTTTTATTTGCAGATAGGACCACAAGACTCTCTCCCATCCTACACACCCCTTTGTAATGTGACTTTGTCATTATTCCCATCAAGAGTTTATTTCTCCTCCCCTTGAATTTGGGCTGGCCCTGAGACTTGCTTGGATCAGTGGAATATTGCGGAAGTGTTTGTCTTCATTTGTTTTTGTGTTGCTATAAAGGAATACCTGAGGCTGGATAATTTACAAAGAAAAGAGGTTTATTTGGCTCCCAGTTCTGCAGGCTACACAAGAAGCATGGTGCTGGCATCTGCATCTAGTGAGAGCCTCAAGCTGCTTCCACTCATGGTGAAGGCGAAGGGGAGCCAGTGTGCAGGGATCACATAGCAAGAGAGGAGATAAAGAAAGGGGAGGGTGCTGCCAGCTTCTTTGTAACAACCAGTTCTCACAGGAACTAACAAAGTGAGAAGAGAACTCACTCGTTACTATAAGGATGGTACCAAACCATTCATGACAGATCTGCCATCATGAACCAAACACCTGCCATTAGGCCCCATCTCCAACATTAGGGATCAAATTTCAGCATGAAATTTAGAAAATCAAATATCCACACTATAGTAGTGCTGCTGTGTGACTTTCCAAGGTTAGGACTTAAGTGACCTTGCAACTTCTGATTTTTGCCCTCTTGGACCCTGAGACCAATATGCTACAGAAAAGCCCAACTAGCCTTCCGGAGAGTAAGAGGCAATGTGGAGGAGCACTACAGGGCCACAGCTGACAGCCAGCACCAATCATCAGAGACCATCTCAGATCCTCCAGACCCAGAGAGCCCCTGATTTCCAATTCCTGTATTAGTTATCTACTGCTGCATGATTAAAGTACCCCAAAACATAGTGGCTTAAAACAACATTGTTTTGTTTTTTAATAAGTCTGTGGATGGTTTTTGCTGTGGGTCTCATCTAGACTCACTCATGCAACTACTTCAGATGGAAAGTGGGCTGGGATATGTGCTGAGCTGGGTCTGCTGGGCCCCTCACTCTGTATGCTCTTCCATCTGAATCCAGATGTGGAATCTCTAAGGTCTCTTAAGGCTTAAGTTCTTCCACATTCCCTTGGTCAAAGGAAATACAAGCCAATCCAGATTCAAGGTAGAGAAATAAATTCCATCCTGCAACAGGAGGAGTAGAAAGATCACATTGAAAGCGGGTATGGACGCTGGAAGGCATGATGTATTGGAGTCAGTATTATAACGATCTACCCTATTTGGTAACTCTGAAAAGAAATTCTGGGGATTCTATAAAAACAAACAGGTGCCCAAGGTGTCTAGGATGTCCTAGTGAGTATATATAGCCATGGCATTTTAGAGTCAGGATGGATCTTAAACTATATCTATTCCAATATTTTCCTGGTCAAATAAAAAAAAATTGGAGTTAGGTTAAATTATTTGCTCAAAATCACACAGTTAATTAGGAGCACAAATGGGATCGAAACTCAGCTGTTCAGCTTCCCAAACTAAAGCTCTTTCTACTACATGTGAGATGGCAAAACATCGTACCTTTGCCACTCTTTTCCAACGTTATACTTATTAAGGTAGAAATCAATAATAAAGCACAGAATTCTCTCCTGGAGCCAGAAAGTTCCAGAATCCTTGGCAATACCAAGCTCTGAGCAGTTACCACCAAAGAGAGAGGACGAGTAACACTAGACTTATGTGTCATTTCTGTGACCTCTCCCACTGCCTCAGGAACCAGGAAAACAATTCCAAAGGCCTGGTGGAGGCAAGAACAAAGTGAAAGGCTGCAAAAGCGAGAATCTGCCCAATGACATCAAATTTTCATTATGTTGTTACATTTTTATTCAAAATAAATTTGATATGTTCAAATTTGCTCATCAAGGATAATAATTGATGATTAAAAATAATTTTAGGAGGAGTTCCATGACAAAAATGAAACATTGAAATATAGAATTGTGACAGAGAAATGGAAATGCACTGATTCAGATGATTAATTAAAGATGACAGCAGAATATCACTGTCAGAGCTGCTCAGACTTACCCCGTTTTATTTTTCCATATCTGATCTGTTCCAGGGATTCAGAATATAAAAGTCACCAAAATAAATCAAATCATCAAAATATTATTCTGATGAGGCTGATTAGCATTATACATATGAATATGGAGTAACACAGTATCAAATAATATGACACAAAATTAGTCTTTCTTCTGAACTAATAAAAAAGAAGATTCTGTATGCATCTCTACTGCAGATCTGTATGTAGTTTAATGATGAGCAAGGAACATTCCAGCTTGCATGGCAGACCTCTGCAGACCCTGTATAATTCATTATTTGTCTAACAAATACTCCAAGTCCTTGTAAATATTTAAAATAATTCTTAATGTCACTTCACAAAACAACAACAATAGGATGGACTGGGAACTACTTTTTAAGATTCAATTTATTTGATTTAAATAGCACAGTCTGTAGAGCTTTGAATCAAAGTAGGTGGCATCTCAAAAACTCTACTATTCGCAATGTAAACACTTCAGTGAATTTACATACCAGAAAGGTAGAAATACTATCCCTCAAGTTAAGAAATATACTTGCACCTGAAGTTTATAGCAGCACAATTCACAATTGGAAAGATATGGAAACAACCCAAGTGTCCATCAATACATGAGTGGATTAATAAAATGTGATATATGTATACCATGGAGTATTATTCAGTTTTAAGAAACAATGGTGATATAGCACCTCTTGTATACTCCTGGATAGAGTTGGAACGTATTCTAAGTGAAGTATCCCAAGAATGGAAAAATAAGCACCACATGTACTCACCATCAAATTGATATTAACTGATCAACACATAAGTGCATATATAAGAATAACATTTATTGGATGTCGGGCAGGGAGGAGGGGGGAGGAGGGGACAGGTATATGCATACACAAAGAGTGCGATGCGCACCATCCAGGGGATGGCCATGCTTGAAGCTTGGACTTGGGCGGGGGGGAGCAAGGGCAACATATGTAACCTAAACATCTGTAACCCCATAATATGCTGAAATTAAAAAAAAAAAAGATAGATCATAAGCTGGGCCATAAAACAGATACCAATAAATTTAAAAAGTTTAAAAAAAAAAAAAAGAAATACAATTCTGAAGAAGCATCTTGCCAGTTTGGGCCACATCTTTTTTCACTAAATTTTAACATATTCATTTCAGTAACTCAATGAAGAGTTCATGAGACATTCATCAACCAGAAGCATAAATGACATGGATGTAATTTTAAGCAAATGTGATTTCCAGACTATGATAAATTCCAGAACAGTGTGATTAAGATAATGATAGTACTCTGCTCATAGTTGGATCTCAAGGCAAGCATGTCACAGATATCCGCTATCTCATGTTGTGTCCTGGGATATGCTTTGGACCAGAGATATAATGAGTCCTTGATCATCTGGAGGAAGAGAAGCCAGTTATCCTTCTCTAGGCAGCAAGCCTTGAACTGCTCTCGAAACATCTGAACCGATCTGGATGCTCAAAGGTAAGCATCACATTCAGAGAGAGAAGTAAATATGTGGCTTTCTCTCAAAGAAGCTAAAATGAAAGGGGAGCCTGCAGCCTGGTAGCATTCTGGTGCAAATTCTTTGGCTGAGTGTTACACATTTCTCCATCAATTTTTCAAGGCAAAAGAATTCTACACTGATTGTGATAAGAGCATCATATCTGGAAAAAATTATGTTTCTACTAAACTAAATATGTAGGGAAGAAGTAAACAATATCTGAAGGAGAAGGAAAAAAATATGTAACATTTATTTGCTGCCTACTATGTTCTGGTGATAATCACTAACCCTTAGGTAGATAATATCACCCCCCAATTTCCAGATTCAGAAGTTGAGGCCAAAAAAGTTAAACTACATGTCCAAGATCACATAGCTATCGAGTGAAAATCCTGGCTAGGGCCACGTGTTACAGCTGCCCACACTGTTTCAATGCCTCCCAAAGTTTTAAACGTCTCCATGTACCTACTACATTGTTCACTACCATGGGATAGCAGAACACTGGCTCCGTGAGATGTTACTAGACATTATACAGACAAATAATCATGTGGTCAAAGAAGATTGAGAAATATTGGGTGAGATGAAGTAAAATGCTCTCTTTACTGCAGTATTCATCAGGATATTTAATGTGCTAATGGGACTTCCCAAAAAGAACATACACTGTGTGTGCAATTTTCAAATTTTCTTAACTAAAAAATAATTATTACTTTAGTTTATTATTATTATTATTTGCAGAATATTGCAGAGAACAAATGCTTCAAAGGATGTTTTTTGGAAAGCTTGAATATCATGTCGCAGAATGTGGAGATGCCTGAAGCAGTTTTCTGCTTTTCAAACAAAAAGTTGAGTAAACGTCCTGTTAATTATATGAGCAAAGAAAGAGGGCATTCTTGAAGTATGTTGAGAAGCTGAGCATTAAAATGATCATATGGGACACGGCAGTCAATAGCGTCATTTGCCAAAGAGTTTATGTTATTGCCACGTCTGGGCACATGGAAGGATAAGGCCTTTTGGATTCTTGTGGTTGAGGGAAGCTCAAGGAATTCAGATTAAGGAGTTGTGAGCAAAAATGATACATGTCACTTCCAGGCTAGAGCTCTTAACTGGCAGCGTAAGACCCCAGAGCTTTCTGCCTTCACCAAGACAAGCAGCGATGTTTTGCAATGGGGCTGCTCTGGCAGTCAGGATCCTGCTCCCGGGCTTGGCAGGGGGCCGCTCATCACGGCCACAGTGATTAGGGCAAGTTTGTTATTAACTAGGTTTGACCTCTTTTGCCAACTCCAACCAACTCCTAGTAACTGCTGAGAAGAACTAAGAGCAGTCTGAGACCTTGATAAGGATCAGGAGAGAAGAATGAAGGAATTTACAAGTTTGGGCTGCCCAATGGGGAAGAATATTAGCATGCACACCAAGCATCTGCCATCCTTCAACTAGAAAGCAATGACATTATCTTTTTCAAAAACTCCCTTTCTTAATGATATGGAAGTCATTTCTGGGTCTTGCAATGTCTCTCAGTGCCCATTAGGAAAATCTATTATTATTGTTATTTTCCTAGAAATATATAGAAGTGTCTGGAATTTAGATAATTCTGGTTAGGAGAGTAATGAAAAGGAAAATTAACTGTCACTCAAAAGCATCTGTCTATGACGTGTAAACATGAGAATGGGAACACCATGATATGAAAATGAAAATATTGTAAAAATGCTCTTAGGAGTTGGAGGAGTATTACAACAGAAGAAATAAAGTACACTCAGTAGCAGAAAGAAATATTTAAGGATAACCCCAATGAGGGATTTTTCTAAACTATAGATATGCTCTGCTATGAGACTCATTTCGAAAACTCTGTGAAAAGCTTTTTAGTCTAGTATACATCAGAAAGCAATGCTAGAAATCTGCAATTCATTGGGGATCTCCTAGAAAACCACATGCAACATAAATAATTTAACAGCACCCTTCCTAGGTGTACATTTTCATTCCACCAGTATGTGAGAGGAGAGCACCCTGAGCACCTACTTTCACAGGGTGGCCAGAGTGACATATGGGGCCCAAACTCCCACATAGGTGGGATTCTTCCAGGCCAAGCTCCATCACGTCCTGAAAAGCACATATTCCAACTTTGGATTTGCTCATGCCACTCAAGAGACACTAAAAATTCCAGTTTCCATCAGATCTTCGGTATAGTTGGCCAAACCAATAGAGCAAACTAAACGTCACAGCTCAGATACCATCTGAAGGCAAAAAGCAGCCAAATTATAAATATGAATAGAAAAAAATAGAGAGGAAATGAGATGTAGAAAGGAAAGAGGAAGATAAAAGGGGGGGCAGCATTCAGCAGATAAAGCATCCTTAGAAGACAGGAAATACTCCTTTTTAGATAGGCTCAACTAGCATTTCTGATGCCACACATAGAGATTAATATAGAATTAGCTTTTAATTTAATAATATTTGGTGAAAGAATAAATGTCATGTAGGTTTATTCGCTATATAATCTGGGAAATAATTCTTTTTAATGAAGACTTTTTTTCAAAATGTTCCAGAAACTTGGGTTCTTAAGAGACTAGTCCAGATTCAACTTACTTAAATGTAAATAATTAGGGGAAATGTATTTAACAAGTGAAAAAAAAAAAGTCAGTACTGAATTCCTAATCTAAAACAGACCCAGCTAAAAGCATAGAAAAAAATAAACACAAATTGTCCTTTCCTTCATGCACCAAAGGTATTACACACCTTTTAAATGGAGAACTTGTGGACATTAATCCAATGAAGCTTGGAAAGAGCTCAGGCTAACATTGTTCTATGCTGTTTAATAACAGTGATGAAATTTTTTCTGCAACAAATATTAATGTTGACAGAAACATCTTTTATTTCAAAAAAATAGCAGCCTTAATCATGCTTATTTGGCATTCTTACAGAATCTGAGTCAATGCTCCCCCCCAAAAAAAATCAGTCCTGCATGAGCCTGTAACCTAAAATAAATGATTTGAAAGTATCTCATAGTGAGAGGTATTCAACAAGTGTTTAATGAATGAACTTCTGAATAAATTACTGACGAAAGATCATAAAGTCAAATACTGGAGAAAAGCACAATGCCAAAACACTTTTGGGAACTTTGTATTTTTCCATATAGTCATTCAATAAATATTTATTCAGAGCCTCCTACCTGACAAATATTATGTAAGACACTGAAGACACAGCACAGCCAGGTATAGGCATCCCCTCTCTTCCAAACGTTGTGCAATCTAGAGGGTGAACCAAGGCAAGTAACAGATCAGAACACAGTAACTATCGTGAAAGAGACCAGAGCTGAGATGAGAAAGCAAAGATACCATGATGCAACAGAAGAACATTCCAAACCAAACCAGCTAAGCTGGGAGTGAACTTGACCCAGTTCACCTGGTCTAGCTGGATCTTCAGAAGAGTGAGGCCCCTGACAGCCTTGGTCAGCAGTCTGGGTTGATTCTATCTGCATAGGGAAGTCACGGAAGCATTTCAGGTAGTGGAGAGAGAAGGTTTTTGAGAGTCTAAGTTCTCTTTGAAAAAGATTACTGTAAATGCTATGTAGAAAAAAAGAAAAAAGATTCAAGCAAAGCAAGAATGAAAGTTGAAGGTCATTGGGGATGTCTTTATCATCGACTAGGTAAAAGATTCAAGATACCCTTCAGTAGGGTGGTGGCTCCTCCAGATGCAGAGAATTTGAGATGTATTTTGAGGCAGGAGCAACAAGACTTACTGATGGCGGCAAAGAGAGAGGGGGAATCAAAGAGGATGCCAGGGTTCTGGCTTGAGTAGGTGGATAAAGACTGATGCAATTTGAGATAAGTTGGAGGGGGGCAGTGTCAGGGTAACTCACTATTTAAAGACTTTTCCCACTTGAATGTACAGAATTTTCCAGAAATAACTAAAGCAGACTTTCCTAACCTAGGTCTACAGATGGTCTCCCAGGCTTCTATGAATCTTCTGAAATTGTTTGCGAAATTGTGTGTGTGAGTGGCACACGTTTGTGTATATGACATTGTTTTCCCATTAACAGCTTGCGGAAAATTCTTAAGCAGTCTCCTGATCCCAACTAAAATAAGAATCACGGATTTAAATTAGCAGAATTACTTGAAAAGTAGTCCCCAAGAGAATGATTACAAATAGACTTAGACTTTTGTTCATGTGGCTTAGAATCTAATATACCCGCTCCTGAAGAGTAAGAAAAGAGTTTATTCTGTGTCTGAGCAATGGGCTATAATTCACGAGCAAGAATCTTCCACAAAAGACAAACAAAAGAGTTTTCAATGGCATAACATTAAAGTCATTTTAATCTGATTCAGCAGTGAACAATTTAAGACATGTCTCTTCCAACAAAAGACAGCTGGACACATAAAGATGATTGTGTGATCCATTCAAAATTAAAGAATAGGCTAAATCATTTACAACAATAAAAATGCAGAAAATTCTATCAGGAAAAAAACAAAAAAGAAAAAAAAGAAGTGAAAATTCTCAGCAGCAAGTGATTTCCAAATGTTTCCAAAACAGGAAACAAAAGACATTTTAATGTCATTCTGGTAGTTTCCAGATTAGAATACATTAATCAGGCAGCCTCTAAAAACAAAGCAGCAATTCATTAAAAAAAAAAAAAAATTAGTAATGAACCACATTGCCAAAGTGTCAAGAAAACAGACTAGACTTTTTCAAGAGAGTGATTTGTATGCAAATATAGCTCAGCATTTATCAGTAAACCTCCCAGGCCTGCAAAGGGGGAAGAAATGTTCTTTGCCTCTCCTTAAATTTTTCTCCTAATAAAGTCAGCTTCCAAGGACAGAAGACACTTGGACACATTTAAAACAATAATAGTAGAAGAAATACATTCACAAATCCAGGGTTTCAAACAAAAAACCCTCAATCCAGCATAACCCTCTTTGCAACCGTAATGTGGCTATGTGATTTAAATACTGTCTCACTAACACCAGTGTTATCTTTTAGAACCTAGATCTTCATTCCACATTTAAAATTTCTCCTTTTCTTTTCCACACTCCACCTACCCATTCACCTCCATTTCCACACTTGAGCTCTATATTTTTCTTCCCCATCATAATCTAAGCACTACTGGCGGCAGTGTCTAAGAATTAGTTATCTTATTATCATTTCTTCTTCCCTTTCCATTCTAATTGTATGAATTTTCCAAAACATAATTTGCTAACAATAAAGAAACCCCAAAACATAAAAACAAACCAATGGAGAGACATTTTAAATATTTAAGTGTATTTAGGATTTGCAACTTTTTGCATCCCAATGTCATTTTTCAAGCTACGTTTAGACAGCACAGAATGCTGTATGTTTTGCCTAATGTTTAAATTAGTAGACAAAATAATCCAAAAGGATCTAAGAAAGTATCATAGTCTTTATATATGTGAAAAAAACATATATATTTAAGCATGCCCAAGAAAAAACTGTAGAAACAAAACAGATGTTCTGGCAATTTTATAACAGTTTCACATTTATATATTGTCATTCTTCCCAAAGGAGTCTAAAACTTCTTCGCGTTCTCTTTACATGCTTAGATATTAAAAACATATCTTTGCCAGCCACTCATCTTCTGTCATGAAGAATCAGACATCGGCCCCATTATCTCTCATTAACAACATCATCATCATCACTACCATCTTTGCCATCGTCACCTAAAAGAAAGTAGAAATTGCTTAAATAAAATCACAGCTAAAAATCAATGTCACAAATCTCTTATTGATGATTAAATGCTCTTCCGCGAGACTGAAACCTCAAATACTATGCCACAGTGTACAGAGATTCCCAAGCCATTAATGTTTCTATATGGTAAAAAACACAAAGATTATCCCTGAAAAAATACTCAGAATCTCATCTAGTTCCATCTAGTTTATAAAGAAAAAAAAAAAGAATAATTCAAATTGAGACGGATAGTATTTTAGACTTTCAATAGTATTGATATCCCTAGATACATAATAATTTAGCGAATAAAGATCACTGCCAATAGAGCAGTACTGTCTAATGGGACTTTCTGCAATGATGGAAATGTCCTATAGCCTGTGCCGTCCAGTATAGCAGCCACTGGCTGTATGTGGCTACTGAGCACTTGAAATGTAACTAATGTGACTAAAGAACTGAATTTTGATTGTATTTCATTTTAATGTTATACTTAACAATTAAACTTTAAATTTTAATTTAAATAGCCCCCTGTAGCTAGTAATCACTTGCAGCTAGTAGCTACTGCTTCATACAGTGCAGCAACAGCGGCCACAAGTGTTTGACAACAGGAAATCGTGGGACAAACTCGAAAACACATGCCCCAAGGTGGCAGCCACTCCTTAGCTGTGTTTGTTCCCAGAGAAACTGGAAATTTGGATTGCTATGTGTAATTCTCTTATATTTAACTTCTGGCAATTACAGGCAGTCCTCCCTTAGCATGGCCACAATATGCATGAATTTCAGTCATTACAGTTTAGTTAAATAATACCAACTCCCCAACAATGTGGTTCAAATTTCAGTTACCATGGTATATTAACTCTGAGTAATTGCATAAAGTACAAACTCCGCTACTAGCCCTTCATTTCACAGACCACTACGCAGCTAATAAATGTGCGTGATGATCGGTGACCAATCACGTCACTTCTTTCAAAGTCTGTTGGTGACTGATCACTGAGCACCTGGTACTCGGTCACACCCAGCCAGCAAAGTAGGTAGTTGATGTTGCCCGTTGGTCTCCCACATATGAGCCCACGTGGTATTTTACCAAAATGGATAATTAAAAAAGGGAACTGTTCAACAAATATGAAAATGCAATGAAAAAACACAAAGTGAAAATCCTGGAAGCGAACTTCGAATCGAATATAAATGAAGTTATGGAAGAAATAGTGGACCATGAGAATATCGGCTATGTTGTTCTTGAAGAGTTTCTAGATATGCAACCAGAGGAATTTAATGAAGACAAACTTACTGACATAAATGAGCAAAGTGGTTATGACAGAAAGGAGAAAGGTACCAGAGGAGGTGACACCAGCTAAAAACATCTCATTTTTTAAAACTTCACATTTCATGACATTGAAAACACAAAGAATAAAATGTTGAAAGGTGATTCACCCTTAAACAGGAGTATGACAATTATGCAAGGCATAGAAAAGATGCTCAGTCTGTACTGTTAGTTGCAGGATAAGAAAAAGAAGGCACACACTATTCAAACTATGCTCGATAGGGTTTTTCAAAGACATACAGCACTTAAATTCTTAATGTTGCTAATGTTTTAAATTACAGTGTACTAAATATTAGTCTTACTATTTTTTTCATTTCCTTATACTCTGTAACTGACAGTAAGAGAGTTTTTAGTGATTTGACAAAAATTTTAAAGGTCATGGAACAATCATAAGTTTTCTCATTGACTATTCACTTTGCATGGTTTCAGCTTGCATAGTTATTTTTAGTCACACTGCTATACAAGGTGAGGATTGCTTTTACTTCAAATTTGTTAAAAATATTGGGTAGGACAAATAAAATGTAAGGCTAATGGGCCACAAATCTAAAACATGTGCCAAGAACTAGTGTCATACTTGATGTGCATCTCAAGCAATAGTAGGAGAGAGTGGGCTGAAGAAAACCAAGGACTATAAGTGACTTTAGAAAGATGTATTTATCCAATACTCTATCCAGGGAGGGTACATTCATTGTCATATGCTTCTGAATTCTTCCAACACACTTCTGGCAAAAATAAAGTCAGCGTTCTATTTTTTTTACTGAAAGAGCTTAGTTGAGAGCTGCATGTTACTGTCAACCTAAATAACAAACAGAGAGAGGCTCTCTAAAGGAAAATGATTTTTTGGGGGGAATGAGCATTGCAATGGGAATACGTGTGCCATAGTAAACTATGTTTGTATTCAGGGAGATAAAGACAGACAAAAGTATTCAAAGGAAAAATGAGGAAAATTACATAATTTTCTTTAGATAATCATCCTTGGCTGTAAGAATCAATAACACGGGTGGCACCAGTCAGAAGCTGGACAGGCAGTTACTGGGCAGATGTCCTCCCAGAAGGATTTCTTTTTGGTGTAAGGTTGTGATAACCTTTGTGCAAGGTTGCAGGTTTGGAGAATCTTTTGTGATGCTTTTTATTATCAGGCATTGTACATGAGAATCCTCTCTTCATGGCCTTTCTCAGCTCTTTTTGTTAGCTTTTTTGTTTTTAACACATGTGACTCCATTTTGATTCTGACAATTTTCACGTTATCAAACTTCCTGAACTCTGAATGCATCATTAAACCTGGCTGTTAAGCACTAGGCTTTCTCCACTAAATGTTCTCTTGCACATCACAGTATAACTGGAGGGAGATTACATAATGGGTAACATCAACACCATGAATATTCTGCATTCCATATGGATGGTGAACAACAAGCAAAATTTCTGCCGAAATCCTTGTTTTGAAACAACAGAGAGAATGTATATGTAGCTGTATCTTTCTGCTCACAATGCTCTAATGTAGACCTTTCTGCAATACATTACCTGCCACCAGTTCAAAACTTTTTTAAGAAACAGAGGCCTCGTCTCATTCATCCCTGGATCCAAAGACAAGCACCTGGAGCCCAGGTTAGGTCTCCGTTCAGATGTCACTTCTGAGTAGACTTGTCCGTCCCATCTAAAGTATACCTTCTTCCACCACTTCTCATTTGTTGGATCCTTCATAGCCTGTATCAAATTCTGGAATTGTAGTACTCATTTATGCTTCCTAGTTTCCTGTCTAGAACATAAGCTGAAATGTGAACAGGAATCAGGAGTGTCTGGTTCTCAGCTGTATCCAAGGACCTGGGTATGGAATTCTGGACATGGAGCACTTACTGCACACTGGATGGGTGGGTGGGTGTTTGAATAAATGTCTAAGGAAATGACTATCTGAATGAATGGTTAAATGAAGCTCTTTGATTAATACATGAATTAAGCTAAAACTATTATCTTCATAAGTAGAAAGTAGAAAAAAGATAACTTTTATTCTCCTAGAAAATGTTTCATCCTCCTAAACAGAACATTCTCTGGGTTGTCTTCCTTTTCTTAAGTTTTGCCCCTTGATAAATCTAAAGATGAGAATTCTTCTGGTAGGTGAGCCCCCCAGGTCCAGCCTACAATTTGCTCAACTGCAAGATGGAGAAGTTTCACTTTGCAGCAGCATGTGTGAAAACAGCTTGGGAATTTTAGTTGAGAATAAGCCCAAGATGAGTCAACAGAGAAATGTTTTTTCCACAAAACACATTTTATCTCAGACTGTGAATGCAAGTCTGGTATTGAGTCGAGGGAGGTGATTTCTCACTCTGATCTTGTTGGCAGGGCTACTCATGGAGTTTTCTGTCAACTTGGGGAGCCACCAGGGACAGTCTATAGCACATTCACAACAGGGATCTGTATGGCTGAGGAAAATCAAACAAAATGGAAATGAGGACACAAGGGCCAACTATCGAGCCATAGTGTTGGCAAGGCTGCCATTCCAGGAAGGAGAGAAGATGCAGGTTGACCAACTAGCGAACAGTAGAACAGAATTTGAATCTAGCAGATGGGCTGTGGCCTGACCCAGATCTGGATTCAAAATTTCTACTACTTTTTAGCTATTTGACTTTGGCCAAATAAACTCTCTATCAGTAACTTCATCTGTAAAATAGGTAGTATTTATTCTATTTGAACTATAATTCAGAGTAATCAAACAGCACCAATGATGGAAAGTTCTTTAAAAAAGTCTAGCTCTAAATGGGAAAGGTATAACAGATTTACAAAGAGCACCATTTTCAATTCCTAATGAAATAATCGATTCATGCAAAATTAACGGATGATTTAGGGCTTTAGACAGGGGTTTGTAACTTGGGATTCCCCAGGACACTTAGCAGAGGGTACATGGATAGAAGAAAGGGAATATATGAACATGAATGGGAAAAATGGTACATATTTATTTTTACTTTTAACTCAAATTTTGCATCTCATTAAATCACAAATGTAGGCAATAAAGCATAGTAGTAACAGCAGTACCTACAATTTTGTCATAGTATAAATCACAGATATTTTTTAAAAAGTGATAACTTCATTGTTATTACAGATATCTTGAAATATTCCCTCCATATTGCTTATCGTTAGTATTATTATAAAATTATAGTAGTTAATATAACCGCTACCAGTTCTTGTTACTTAATATGCAATAAAGAATTGCATATTTCATTGTTTTCCAAATTTGTTCTTTAAGATGGTGATGATTGTCATTCTATAACATAAATTTCCTTTGTATTTCTATATGATTAATTGTCCTCAATTAAAACATTATTGGGAGAGGTCGCCAATAACCAAAAGGGTCCACCTAACAAAAAAGATTAAGAACTCCTGCTTTGGATAAAAGTTTGATGAGGAACTTTATGGTAGCCTGTCACTGCCTAAATCCACTTGTCAATTTCGGGAATGTAATGGGACCTCCAGACATTATGTCTCCCTATGCAAAGTGATTTGAAGCACACAGTAATATCACAAATGCTTGTATGTGAAAATAATCAATCTACAGACCACAGCTGTCTAATTGAACTTTCTGTGATGATGGAAATGTTCAGTGTTGATGCTACTCAACACAGCAGCTGCTAGCTGCACTTGAAATGTGGCTAGAGCAAATGAGCAACTGAATTTGTAATTTTATTTAATTTTAACTAATTTATATTTAAAGAGCCACATGTAGCTAGTGTCTACTCTAGAGCCCACCTTAGAGCTAATTTACTTTTCACCAAATACAAAAGATAGAGAAACACACTAAACAATACTAAGGAAAAACAAATAGGCAAATCCAGACTATAGGACCGTCTACAGGACAACTGATCCATTTAAAAAAAAATTCGATGGCATAACAATATTGGATTGAAAAATTACTAAAATAAATAATAACCAAATATAATGTGTGGATCTTGTTGAAATCCTAATTCAAGCAATGATTAAAAAAAATTTTTGAAACAATCAGAAAACTTAACTACTACATTATATCAAGAAACTACTACTAATTTTGTTAGGTTGATAATGGCATTGTTGTTATATTAGGAAATTTTCATAGATCTTAAAGATACATACTGATGTATGTAGAGTTGAGATAAAACTATTTCTGAGAATTGCCTTAAAATATTTTAGCAAAAACAGAAGTGGATAGATGAAGCAAGCATGGCAAAATCCAAATAAAAATTCAATCTGAAAGAAGGTAAACAGGCATCATTTCTATTTCTGAGTATGTTCAAAACATTTCAAAATGAATTTTAAATATGATAACACACTGGATATAGTGACTGGCACATAGTAAACACTCAAAAAATGTTAATTAGCCACTATTAGCAACATCATTATAATTTATGATCCCTAAAGTCCAAGCTAAGATCAATTAGTAAAAAGTAAAAACATGTAGCTTTCAGCTCAATATAAAAACAAGCTCTTTAACAACGAGAGAGCTCTGAGAAGATGAAAATACACTGTCTGCTGAGGTGGTAGCCAACAGAACATTCATAATGATAATAACAGAAGCGACTTACATTTATTGAACACTTACAATGGGGCAGACATATTTCTAAGCACTTTCTACATATTCCCTCATTTAATCTTTGCAACAATATCATAAGGTAGGTATTCTTACTATGCCCACTGGAGCTGTGCCAGTAGAGATTGATCACCTGGTGAGGATGTTGCAAAAGAGGGTCAAGGTGAATGGCTTTGCTAGTTGCCCTTTGCCACCCCTGACAACCCTGAGCTCTTCTGATTTTATGAACACGTCACTCAAATGAATTGTGCAAGTGAGCCACCTGGCTGGCTCCCATACAGAAGCGGTTCTCACTTTTACCTAATGAAAGATCTTTAAACATCACCTTTCCCTTTCAAGTAAGGGACTAAAACATCAGGAGAATTTAATTATCTGGAGGCAAAGGGATGATATGATCAAGAAAATGCTACATTTCAACTATGTTACGTATCTGTTTTCAAATTTCCCATAAATGAGAGGAAACCATCTTCCCCAGGTTGTCATTTGACCAAAAAATGTTCACGGTATATCTTTGTCAACATGTTTCAGAATATAAATCCAGATTACAAAAACTCAAGTTGGTATAAAGGCTGTTGTCATATATTATATCATATGGAAAGAAATATCGGTGACCTTATCCAGTGTGACTGTTATAACAGTAATAAAATTGAATCTTGAAAGACTACACTTCTGGTCAAAGTAGTAAAATGTGACCTTATTCTATTCAACATTGACATTTATTATATTAATTCACATGTAAAAAACTGCATTAAAATGATATTAAAGCTCTGGTTAGAAATGTTAGAAATGGGAATGTTCAAGAACATCAGAAGTAAGATTGAGCTGCACCAGCCATTCATAGCATTGAGCTTGTTTGATGCAAATCGAACTAAATTTCTTCCACCAATCTGATTCAGTTCTAATTTTATTATTATTACCATCTAATTCATACAGAATGTATTTTTTTTCCCTCAATGCTTCTTCAAACATGTTATAAACTTTAACTCATTTTCATCATGCTCTGGAGAAAAAGATAACACAGAGCAATGAATGTACAAACCTAATTCAGAGGATCAAGCCATCTGCTTATGGCAGAGAGATTGTTCTCAAGCCCATAAAATTATGGTTAGCACTGAACACACATCAGGTACTGCACCAGACCTAGGACATATACCAAGGTCCAGGCTAAGCAAGCAGTGTCAAACAGATACATGGATTTCACAGAACAGCCACCATGTAGAAAAAAGACATCATTTTGGATATGATATCAGCAAGATTTTTTGTTGTTGTTTTTGAACTGGTCAAGGTTTTATAAGGAGGTCTCTCCCTTAAATGTAAGTTTTGCAAACCTTCAGCTCTTCATTCTGGGGGTAGAATATGGAATAACACAATGGATTAAGGAGAAGGCCTGGCCATACCTCCAAGGATTGTTTTCTCTTATTCATTAGCCCAAAGTTCCAGGCTTGCCATAATGGGTCCCAACTCTCTCTCCAACTTTATTTCTCATCATTCTCACTAACACTCCCAGACTCTAACTAAAATTATTTTTTTGCTATGTATTTCCTCATATACCATAGTTAATATTGTTTTCTGCTCTAAATACTTTATGAATTTATATCATTAGATTAAGCTAGGTGTTGCTGTGGTAACAAGCAGCCTCCAAATTTCAGAGACTACTAATAAAAAAGATTTATTACTCTTTGCTACCTGTCCATTGTGGGCCAGTAGATGAGCTTCATGCACCTTTGCTATTCGGGCATCCAGGCCAATGGAGCAATGATCAGCTCAAACACTGTTAGAAGCCATGTCAGGGGGAAAAGAAAACTCCACAGGATCTTCCACTAGAAGTTATGTGTGCAGTTCACAGTGACACAATTTATTGCCATAACTAGTCACGTGGTTACACTAAACTACAAGAAGCAAAATTCTACCATATACCTGGAAAGAGGAAGAACTGAAAATATATGGCCAACAACATCAGTGACACCTTATTTTCATGTGTCCCAAATGTTATAATTCTTCCAGCTTTAAGAATCCACCTCCTCCTAAAAGATACCCTTGATACCTCTTGCTAAAAGGAAACTTTTCACACAGTAAATATACAGAGCCTGTTATTTTACCTCTTAAAGCTCTTATGACTCTGAGAACAGTCTCTCTGTCAGGATCCTGTGTTTCCCACAGTGCCTTGCTAGTAACTATTGCTTGAATGATAGAACAAGGCTGTCTGCATAATGAGATTTTCATCTCTGAAGACTCCCAATACCCTGGAGGCCAGTAATAGTTGATACGTAATAAACCTTTTTTTATTTTTTCTTCTTATTTATATCATAAAGATACTTAAAACAACATTAAAATGATCATAAAGAAATAGAAATGAGTCCATAATCCCATCACCCTAAACCAATAAATGTTTTCATTTCTTTTCCTTCTAGTCCTATTCAAAAGACATCCATTGCCTTTATATTGCTGTCTTCATGGTGCACACAAAGACAGAATTCTAAATAGAAGACCAATGACTGCCCAGTCTACATGTTTTTTACCCTTCCCCAAGGCAAAGACACTTTGAGTCATATCTTAAGACTGGTTTTTATTTTCCACAATATAAGTGCCATCGATTTAAAGCTTCTATGCTATTTAGTTCAGTCACCATCATTAGGAAATAACCAGTGTACCCATCACCACCACTACCACTGGTTGGCCCAGCTCTAGAGGAAATTGCCTCTAGCGAAGAGAGCTTGGTTTTCATCATGAGAAGAAGGAAGAAAGAGTGTATGATAAACCCTGGATGATTTTGGAGAACATCGGTAGAATGAAGAAAGCTGCCAGTGTCACCATGTCGTGGTCCATCATCAAGACACCATAACAAAATCTAACAACACGAAATTTTTAACCTCATTCTTGAATTTTTTATTATCCTTTTGTTCCATTTAATTCACCCAATTATTTTTATTTTATCTTGTACTCTTCCTGTTTATGTAGTCCGGAGTTGAACCATTTCTAAAACAAAGTAGAATATACACACATAATGCATTTTTTTATTTATCCACATTACCAAACAGCCACTGGGAAGTCTTACTACAGTTGATAAACAATCCAGATGGCCATTTAACCCATTCAGCTTACTTAAGATCAAGTCAGTCTTAAAATTGATACTCAGAGCTACTTCTATACTGAGAAAGAAAGAAAAAAAAAAAACCAAACACCCAAACACCTTGCAATGTTATTAAATTTCAGAATAATGACTCCTTTTCTATTTTCTATTTTAATAGCTAATGTATTATTAGGTTTTCAAGCTATACTATTTTAAAATTTTATGTTCAGTTTCTCAACCACTGCCACAAGCACAAATAATTTATACTCTTACGTTTTTTAAAGGGTTTATTATTTTATGTGCCATAGTTATTGATCTGAATCAAATCTTTCTTACCTGATTCAACAGACTATAGTGGGAATAAAATGTGACTATTTATGAATGTTAACCACTGCTATAATTCATAGGAAATCTGCCAAGCCTACTATATTGTGAATAATATTATATATTTTTTCTAAGAGTCTGATAATATCTACCTCAAATATAAACATTTTCCAGAAACTTGTCAAAATAAAAACAGTGGCCTTAAATAATATTTTCAGATATAAGTGTAGACACTTACTAGCACATTTCTCTTCAGTTGTAATACTATCTCAATATGCATAAAATGCAAAATAGTTCAATAGCTGTTTTCATGAGTTGTGCCTTCATTAAGGTGCAAAACATTAAACACCTGGAATGCTGCTCAAACTATTCCTAAGGGAGAAATTTTGGTGACAAATGAAAGGGATATATTTTTAATTTGAAAAAGTTGCTCATTGCTGATAAAGAATTTGTATCAGAATGTTCCAATAAAGCAGAAGAAAGTAACATGAAAAGAAAATTAACATTCACTGAGAAACAGCTACCACGGGGCAAAACAAAGACCACAAAGCCAAAACTTAATGATAATCAAATTTCTATACAAAAAAATGAGACACACCCAGTGCCTATAGTTCTAATTATCTAATGCTGTGTAAAAAACTACCCAGAAACTCAGGGTAAACTGACTTAAATAACAGTCAGTATGTTCTACCTCTCAAAGTCTCTGTGGGTCAGGAATTTTGGGGCATCTCTATCAGAAGGTTCTGGCTCGAGATCTTTCATGAAATTGCAGTCACACGATGGCTGAGACTAGATTCACCTTGAAGATTTCTTTATGTACATGTCTGGAGCCTGAGTTGGGAAGACTTGAACAGCTGGGAACATCTCTCTCTGGCTCTTCAAGATATCCCTATGTGCTCTCTGCAGCATGGTGGCTTCAGGGTGGCCAGACTTCTCACACATTGCCTTGAGGTTCCCAAGACATATGTCTCAAAAGAGAGAGAAAACCAAGAAAAGCCAAAGCTCCTTTAAGGCCCTAGCCTTGAAACTCACACCAGTTCACTTCTGCCACACTGATCAAGGTATTTACAAAGGTCTACCCAGATTCAAGTGGAAGAAACATAGCCTTCACCTTTTGATGACAAAAACATCAATGTTACATGGTAAAAGGAGCATATGGGATAGCATATGTTATGATGTTGCCACATCTTTGAAGAATCCAACCTACCATACTTAGTCACGTGGATCACTTACATTCAGAAAAGTAATCAGCATCATTATTTATAAGGGAAGAATAACAGTCAAATTCCAATGTTTGCTTCAGTTTAACAAATTTAATTGTGAAGAATAAATAAATATTTGTCAACATTCCATGACTTGACCACAGACTTAGTAAATATTACCTTGGCAAGATCTAGTATAAAGAGTAAAACTGTAAGAGAAAAACATCAATTATAATTGAAACACTTCATCACTCTCTCTGGAGTACCAGTGACTTTAAACTAGGCACAGTGTTTCACTTTGAACAATTAGCCCTGGTGATATCTATATAGAGAAGTGCTTGCTGTTTTTCTTGCGGACACTGGCTTCCTTTTGGAATTTTGCTAGAACATACTTTAAGTAGAAAATGAAAAAAATCCAAAACTGAATTGACTCAGGGGAGACTGACTATTCATTTGACAAGCATTTTACTAGGTCTCTACTATGAGCTAAATATCACACGAGGCACTGGAGATACAGCAATGAGCAAGTGAGACAAAAATCTCTGCCAACATAATTCATATACATCCTAACACTTAGCCACTTTGGTGGTCATGGAACAGCAAAGACAATCTCTGGATGAGCTGTGAGAAGAAAACAGAACTTAGGATGGAGCCAGGAGGAACTCCTACAACGTTTTTAAATTGGTTTGAGAAATAGCCCACAAAGGAAACTGCAAAGGAGCTTCCTGGAAATAGGAAAACACAGGGAAGGGTAGGTATCAAGAAAGTCAGGACAAAAGTATATCTCCAGAAGAAGGGAGGGGTCAATGTGTCAAGTAAGCTGAAGACTGAAGACTATGACAAAAATAGCCTGGAAAACTCTACTTTAGGATAATACAAAATAATTTCTGCTGCCTCCAATAGCCTTTAAATGGGAGCAGATGTAGGGCCGTTCTCTCAACATACCTGGAAGTCCTGTTTCATGAGTGCTGCAAGACATTAAATCATGTTCTTTGGGGATAAGATGCCCTAGGATAGTTGTTTTTAACCATGGTTTCACGCTATGATAGACTGATGCAGTGAGGTATGAGACACACCTTGAGATGGTCAGAGGGAAGAGGACTAGAGCTCTAGCTGTGTGCTAGGACCCATCAACATCCAGAAATTCTGGATGACCCTTGGCAGCATCCTACACGTGAACATATTCAACATGGTTATCAGTGAAGAAAGAATTCTGGGGACTGCTATTTTGCATACATGGCAAGGAGTCGGAGTGGGAAGAATACAACACAACGACCATATGAGTTATTTAAGTAAATGAGAGAGAATTCATGGCCTTGCATGGGATGCCAAGAGTTAGTGAGTGGAGAAGGAGAAATAATCATTAAGAGTGTGGCTCTGGGCTCTGACCACCCCCAGCTTTCTGGCTATGTGACGTCAGGTAAGTATGATTAACTACTTCGTGTCTCACTCTCACCATCTACAGCGTAGGGATAACAGTAAGTCTCTCTTTGAGTTGCAAAGATTCACTGAGATAGTAGGTATGAAGCTCTTAACATAATGCCCAACACCTAAGAAACCTTCAAGAAGGCCTGTTGCTGCTATTCTGGTTATCCTGTGACTCTTTAGGGTCACGATATAAAATACTCTAGCTTGACTTCTCAACCTTCCTGAGTCACTAATAATTCTACAACACTTAGCTAACACTTGATGTTAACACTTAGCTTCTCTGGACCTGGTTTCCTTAACTATAAAATTAAGAACATTCATCTAGGTCAGTGAATGTTAAACTCTGTTCTGAGAAGTCTTAGACATCGTGAGGAGTTGAAAGGCAGGCCAAGCCGGGAGAGCTGTGGGCATCTCTCTCCCTTCATCTGAGCAGCTCGACTTCTGTCTGTTTCATTCACTAGGCTTTGGCATAAGATCATATTTGACCAAAGACTGTCATTAAAAAATAAAACAGAAAAAGTTCAAAAGCCAGTGGTTGGGATAATGTCTCATGTCTCAAACTTCCATGAATCTAGGTGATGGGGCGAGAGTCCCTGAAGAATGCAGATAATCAAAACAGCAGCTAATTAGGACGCAGAGCTGGTTCATCACCAACCTTCAATGTATAAAGTCCCACTAAATGCCTCACTTTCAATTTGTCTTATTTTCCAAACCTTTTGTTATAGGAAATATTTTATTAATAGCAAAAGATAACCCTAATAAATATTTGCATGGTGAATTCAATATTCTTGAAATGGGGAAATTATGGTGGAAGACGGTATCTCAGGCAGTGCGGTCTAGTGGAAGATCTCAGAACCAAACATAGTGAGTTGAAAACATCACCTCTGCCACTTCTGAGCTGTTTTAACTTGGTAACAGTGTTTAATGTTTTGGAGTCTAAATATCCTCATTTGTGAGGTAGGAGAGATTACAGGAGTTCACGAGTTTGCACTGAAGAGTCACTGCTCCAAACATTCGTTAATTCATTCATTAAATATTCATGGAGAACTAAATATATGCCAGACAGAGTGCAGAATGAAAACATAGTGGTGAGCAAAAATGCCTATAATAAAAAAGCAATCACCAGACAAATGTATGTCTGCATCAGTAGTCTATACGATGACACATGGAAACATCTGCCAAACTTAGTGTCTGAAAAATTGGAGGCACCTAATGAATGCCGGTCTCCTGTCTTGACCTTCCTTTCTTCATAGTACAATTAAATTATATTTACTGGGGGTGAAACTGAGCCAGAATTCATTCATTTGTGAATTTCCCCTGCCCTCCTCATACTCACTCTGTATTCCCTTCTCCCAGGCCTGTTCCTGGCTCTCTCGGGCTTCAAAAATCTGTGAAATTGGTTCAGAGGCCCCAGAGAACTGGGAAGAGCGGGAGCAAAGGGGAAGGAGCACTAGACGGAGGACTTGGGAGCTGGCATCTGTGTGGTGCTGGTGCAGCTCCAGGGCACCGAAATGTCGGGGACAAATACGGCTGGGGGGCATGAATTGGCTCCTGTTTCTCTGAGAGATTCAAGTAATGACTCAATTTCCTTTTAATTAACATTAGGCAGCTGAGCTGAACTTCTTGACTGCAACTCTGGGTGGCGGTGAACCACCCTAGGGCCTCAAAATGTATTAGGAACCACAATATCAAGCTCCTGGCTCTCCTAAAACTGAAAAGGGGGAGGTACAAAGGAGACAAACAGCTGAAATCAGATATGAATCCAAAACACATCTCTGAAGGATTTTTCTAAATAAAGAAAAACTACTGATGCCTTTAAAACTGAGTCATAAAATAAGAAGTACCTATACGTGGAATACTTTCACACATCCCTCCTCCAAACCTTCAGCCACCCTGCTAGCAACCTATGCTCTGACCCTAGGCATCACCCTACGGAAGAAGACTGCAGACCTACCTGCTGCCCAGAGCCTCACCAGCATGGGGGCTGGGGGGGCCACTGGGGAGGTGGACACATCCCCAGTGTGTCCAGGGGGCATTTGCTGCCTTGGTAATGACCTCTGAGGAGGAGAGGAAAACCACCTCAGAAGTACTTTGATCTTCCTTTTATTTTGTCTTTTATGTTTTCCTTTTGGGCCAATGACTTCTTTCAGACACTAATAATTTACACTTCAGGAAAATGTCAAAGTATAGCAATGTCCTGAATAGTAATTACCACCAGGATGATGGAATCAAGCCTCTCAAGACAACTCTAAGTTAATTAGCCACAGACTTAATTTATCTTTAGGCCAGTGAAGAAAGCAAGGAGCACAGGATTAAGACTTGCCTTCAATTTTTGGTCTTTATTAATTGCGGCATCTCACTCAGTCTAAGACCCTCCACTTCAGTCAGCCCAGCTAAGGCTAGAGTCAGGAGGGAGAAGAAATGTTCACACGCTGTCGCGGGGAGAAGACACCACCTGAGAACCATGCAGGATGCCCACAGCAGAAACTTGGACTTCCATTATCTTCTGTCATTACCTGAAATGGCCTCTTTGTATCTTTCTACAGCACATTTATTCTGGGATGAAGGTCAAGAGAAGGACAGGTTAGGACATAACATTTACCTGTTCTTAACCAAAAATCTATTCAAAATCATTTTTCTAGAAATAATTCATTTTGTCCTTCCTAATTCTTATTTTCATTTCTGAGAAATATTTTGTTTAGCTTTCTGAAAAAGATCCATGTTTTAAAGAAGATAACGATAAAAAATATCTCCCCCCCCCCCCCGCCCATTTACCTGCTTCTGCAAGCGTGGCTGCCTTCCCACGGAACCCTCTCACGGGAAGGTCCTCTTTTCTAGCCTACTTAGATGTTACCAAAGGTATGTAAAAACACACCTCTTGCAGATGGCTGGAAGATATTTCTTCCAGGGTTACTCTGAATTCTTTGTGTTCAATCAATCCCCCAGGAGAAGGCATTAGAAATTTATCAGAAGCAGCTCCCTGTTCTCCTCAGTTTCTGAGCAACAAGGAAGCACACTACAAATATATATACACTGAAATAACATTTTCGATGGAAAACGCAACCTCAAGCATCTTGCTTTTTTTCTTTTCTTGAAAGTCCTACTCTCCATAGACCCTTTGCAGAACTGTATGAGGTTGCCAGGACTGCCATAAAAAAGTACCACCAAGTGGGTGGCATTTACTGTCTCACGGTTCTGGAGCACAGAAGTCCAGAATTAAGGTGGCAAGAAGGTTGGTTCCTTCTGAGGACTGTGAGGGAAGCATCTGTCCCAGGCCTCTCCCCTTGGCTTGTTGATGGTCATTTTCTTCCTGTGTCTCTTTGCATTGTCTTCCCTCTGTGTGGATCCGTTGCTGTGTCCAAATTTTCCTTTTCATAAGGACACCAGTCATACTGGATTAGGGTCCACCCTAATAACCTCATTTTAACTTGATGACCTCCAGAAAGACCCCATCTCCAAATATGATCACATTTCAAAGTACTAGGGATTAAGACTCCAAAATATCTTTTTTGGGTAAGACACACATCAACCCATAATAGGGACGAATAAAAAACATCATGACTTTCAAAAAGTCATTTGGCTATTGTTACACATTTCTGTAGCTCTTTGTTGCCTTGATTAAGTACTTATTATGGCCAGGCATTATGCAATGAGCAATAGAGGGCAAGATCATGGAATCCCTATGCTAAGGACTTTCCCTTCTCTTTATGGCAGACTCTTCATCCTGGGGAAATACGAACTGGTTAGAGTACCAGTCTTCAAGTTGTGAAGGCACTCTGGCTTCCACTTCCTTCTTCCTTACACTGACAGGTGGATAGTTAAAAGCAGCAACAACAGCAACTACTGCATGTCACCCAACTCATCAACCCAGGACAATGGTATCATCAACTGAGTTAGCATAGAAGTGACCAGTCCACTCTTGCCAATTTCCTTGAGACATAAAACCCATGATAATTATTTTAATACAATTTTGAGTGAATGAATAATAATGTCAAACCACTCTTCTTGCTTGGTTGAAGATAATAAATATCTTTCATTTTTCTCCAACACATACGTTTTTTCGGACACTGTGCCAGGGGTTTACCAAGTAAATACCATTTTCACAAGATGAGACTGATATTATTAGATCCATTTTGCAGAAGAGAAAGCAGTGGCTTGGAAAGATTGAGTATCTTGCTAAAGCCACCAACTAATACACAGTAAAGGTGAAGTCTGAACTCAGGATGTCTAAAAAATAAACCCCATGTTCTTGAGCCCTATGCAACAGTTCCTCTTTGAATCTGGGAACTTTTGGCAACAGCCCAACATCATGTATGTATATATATTCTGTGTATGTTGTATATATACAGATGAAGTATCTTTTTTCACCCTTGAAAATCTATGATGAATGCTAATCCTTTAGCAACAAACCTTACACTGATCAGAAACTTGTGGCCTTTTCTGATGTCTGTACCAGTGACTTAATATATTCAACAAAAAAAATATCTGACCCAACTGATTAGTATGTGATGTGTTGAAGAGCCTAATGGTTTTTTATGTGAAACATCAGACAATGTACAGCCCACTTAATTACTTGGTTGATTTTATAGCTTCAAAATAATAAAACAGAATAATCCAAACTATGGGCCAGTGTGGTGAGTGATATTTTAACATCCACTTGACTCTAAAACTGTGAAGCACAAGTACTTATCCAAAATCCAATACTTTCCATTTTTTCTTTTAACTGTTATAAGTCAAAACCAGCTAAATTGATTTTTTTTCCTTTGACTTCTGCTAAAAAGTTCATTTCCAAACAGATTACATATACTGCTTTGCAGCCTGGAGGAAATTTTACAGCCAAGTAAAACCCTAAAATCTTGAAAATATGGGTTTATTGAATAAAGTGGAAGGATTTGACAGATCTCAATTATAACAGAACAAATATATCTCGATAGATGAGCTGTCTTTTATGAATTAGACTTAAAAGTTTTAACTCCTTGATTAACCTTTATCCACTAGTATTATAGAAAGTTTTGGGACAATGTCTTCAAACTTCTAAGCAGCAGAGAACACTCCCAAAGCATGCAGAAAACGCTGGAACATCATGCAATGCATTTTCAATATGAGTGTCCAGGGTTCAGCTTCTCTACAACATTGCAGAGCAAATGGTATCCCTCATACCCTTTCTAATGCCAGCACTCCTCAGTTAGGTGTCTCAGTGGTATAGGTGATGATGATGGAAGAGGAGGAAGGAGAAAGAAAAGAAGAATAAGATCATGATATAGGCCTGTAGACATTGATCTACCAGGTAAAAACCAAGAGCTCAATATGATGTGAGATTTTGTTAGCACATAGTCATAATTAAGTAAATGATGAAAATAAGACTAAAATCCAGATCATACATCTCATTCCACTACCATGAGTTTCCTTCTAAATGATGAACTCTCAAAAACAAACAAAAATGTCTATCTTAGGTCACCTTATCTTCTTTTCTGATTGTTGAAATTAAGACAGTGTGAGAAAGCTGGTGAGAATACTGGGAAGAGTCCCCATGCGACCCCTGTGAACACTATGAACTTAGGAAAGGAAAGGTCAGAGCCATCAACTAATAATCTCACTTAAAATTCATCATTTAGGAATGTCAACATAAACATTGACAAATTAAAATTGCTCTGATCTAAAGTCTTATCTATCTACGTTGTTTTGCTTGTCCACAGTGGCCATTGTTTAAAAAAAAAAAACTGAAAAAAGGAAAGAAAGAAAGATGGGGAGTTGCTGTTTCATGGGTATACAGTTTCAGTTTTGCAATATAAGTAAGTTCTGGAGATCCATTGCACAACAATATGAATATACTGAACTGTGCACTTAAAAATGGTTAAGATGGTAAATTTTATGTTTTATGTTATGTGGGGTTTTTTAAACTACAATTAAAAATAAAATTTAAAAAAAGAAAAAATATTCTCTTTTTCTCTGTTCACTCTCCGACCTTCTTTTCCCTCTCTCCCTCCAGGGAAGACATGTGCCTCCAGGACAGAAAGAAGTAGACTGATTTAAAAAATATTTAGTGGGAAGAATTGAAAAATTTGAATGTGGGGATGAGAAACAGGGAGGACATGGGTAATCTCCAAGTTTCTGGAACAACTGAAATGGAGACTGGACAAGAAGGAGCGCCCGGAGGAGAGGAGGGTTGGAAAAGCATGATAAATTTCATCTAAATAGAGATCACTGGCGGAAGTTAGCTCTGTGGATTTGGAGTTCAGGGAGGCGGGTTAGGACAGAGATTCATTGTACTTCTACTGATTCTCGGTTACAACCAAACCCTGTGCCCTTCTAAAATCTTTTTCTTCTATCTCTAATGATAAGCTTGTATTTCCAGAAGTACATGCGGATTTATCTTACATCTCTGCCTAATATTACATATGCGAATAATTCTAGGCGGGCACTGGGTCACATGTGTAAATTAAGAGTAAGTATTTAACACAATAGAACCATTTAATGAAGCTGCTTCTCACAGGCTTCATTTACTAGTTCCCATTGTCTTTTCTTTTTTTCTTTTTTTTTTAAGTTATTACCATCTCACACATACCAAGTTTCAGCATTCTGCAGAATCAAATGCTGAAGTTAGGCAAACACGGGGTGTTCAATAAACAGGTGGATTTCTAACAGAGCACCAATCAATTCAGTAAGCATGGTCCAGCCAGCTGCATCTGTCGATGCAATAATCAGTAGCTGGCAGCATCTGCGCAGGCTGCCCTGCCGTCGGTGTTTACAAGCTAGAATTGAAGGGAGCTGGGCGAGCTGACCGCAGAAGTTTGCGCAGCACCTGTCTAAAGTATATATGACTGCCTCCAGGCGATCTCATTAGTTCTGCACTTTCACGGACACTACGACTTGTTCACAAATTTAGGGGGAAAAATAAAAAAGACAAACAGAGCTGGCCTGTGGCTGAGAAAGGACACTTGAAAGAGAAACATCCCAATATGGGGAAACAGAACAAGGGAGGAGAGAACGAAAAAGACAGGGAATCACCCAAGAAAGCAAGTAATGTTTATAGGTAGTAGAATATTTTAACTCTAAAAAAATAGGCTTGGTAGCATTTTTTTTTTTTAATCAAAGATGTTCTCGAGAAATACGCAAAGAACTCAGACCAAGCTTTTTGATATAAGTTTCCTTTTCTAGGCACACTGCCAGGCAGGGCATAAGAACTTTGTGACTTGTTTATCTGACACAGTAAACAGCTTTCTCTGATCCAACCACCCCTTTTATGTATTACAAGATAACAAAAGGTTATGCGATTTTAGGAAATTGAGCATATAAACAGGGCTATTCTCAGCACATCCACTGAATATTAAGTGCCCACTTTTATCTACGAAAGCTTGATGTGTGAAGGTAACCAATTTAAGCACATGGAAGAGACTGTATTCACAGAGTGATATTTTGCTAGGAATTTGTTGTATTTTAAAACGTAAGCATATTACAACAGTGTTCCACGAAACACAACAGTCTATTCGTAGCGGTACTGCCCTCTGGCTTGTGAGGACTAATTTTGTCCTCAATTCATTCTAGAAGGGAAGAAAATTATAAATATGACAAAATGCTATTCCATACTGTTACGATGCTATCCTTTTTAGGCTGGTGGTCACACACAATGCTACAGAGGTGGTTGTTCATTCTTGAGTCTGTAGCTTCTTAGGTTAGTTTCTCAGGGCTCCCAAAGCCCATCTAAATTACACATGGGTACACTGACCATGTTAATTCCTAAAAGAAAAGTCACAATAAATGACTTTCAGTTTCAGAAGTCCAGCAGCTAATTCAAAGCCATGATCTTACAGAATGAACCATTGATAATAACGGGGAACCACACGATAGTCCATAAAGTAATCTCTTTGTTTATGATTCCTAAGACCATACCTGGTATGACCTAACATGTTAGTCACCCTGGATCTTCAGGTACATCTGTATATAAGCAGAGAAACTGTGACAACCAGAATGTGGCATCCAATTGCAATTATTATAAAAATCACTAACACTTATACCACAATTACTTCCTTTCACTCATTTAATCTTCCTGATAACTCTTATGATTAGGCACAATTACTATTCCCCATTTCACAGGCAAGACAGTAATGTACTTAAAGTCCCTGAGCTAGTAATTTGCAGATGGACTTCAAGGTCAATCCCATCTGACTCCAGTGTTCTGCTCTTAATGTTGTGCTGACTCTCAAGCTATCTGTCATATTTTAAAATGCAAGTATATCAGTTTGGTAGGGTTGCTATAACAAAATACCATGAACTGAGTGTCTTCAAGAACAAAAATCTTATTTTCTCACAGTTCTAGAAACTGAAAGTCTACAATCAAAGTATGGACAGGTTTGGTTTCTCCGGAGGCTGCTCTCCTTGGTTTACAGAGGGTCTTCCCTCTGTGCGTACACCTTCCTAGTGTCTCTTCGTGTGTCCTAATCTCTTATTAGAAGGACACCAGTCAGACTGGGTTAGGAACCATGCTAATGGCCTCCTTTTAATTTACCTTTTCAAAGCCCTTATCTTCTGAGGTACTGGGGGTGAGGGCTTCAATATGAGTTTTGGTGGGAAACACAATTTAGCCCTTAACAGCAGGCATATTAACGTTCCACAAAATGCAACAGTGGGTGAATAGCAGGACCACCTTCTGGCTTCTGAGGGTTTAGTCTGGGGTCTCCTTTTGGATTCTTCCATATTAAATAGGTTTTGAGAACATGATGTCTAGAAATTATCTTTATCAGAAGAGTGAAGGGCCTTCAGGCAAACATCCCTTCATTTGTTTTCCCTAATGATGTCCTCTGATGACATTAACTGTGTTTGGCAGTAGCCAGCGTGATTCAGTTTGCTGTTTTAGAAGGAACTTCAAAATGGAGTATTTGAAAATGTGAATTTGAAACCATAAATTTGCCTTAAGAGTCCAGTTTTTACACTGTTTTCAGCAGTTAATTCTCATTTCTTTTCATTTTAACGCTAAGTGCCTAGAACTGAGTTAGATAAGCTCCTTGACGTACAACACACCAGTGGCCCAGGACTCTCCAAGGCATCGCTTTGGTTTTCCTTTTTGATCTGCCTTGCCCAATTCCATGTTACCTCACCCTGTAGACACAGATATACACTGCCCAGATATTTTCTATGTATTTCATTACGTATCTGTGTTTTTGTGAAAAACATAAAATATTGTCTTTTTATGTCTATTCAAATTTATTTAAATGGTATTTTACTATAAATCTTGTTCTTATTTTCACATTTTTATTACACCATTATGCTTTTGAAAAACTACCAGTATATTTACATGTAGCTCTGGATCTGAATTGTCCAAGATAGTAGCCGCAATGACAAATCACATGTGGCAACTGGGCATTTGAAATGTGGCTAATGCAAATAAGGAACTGAATTTTTAATTCTATTTTTTTTTTTTTTTTTGAGACAGGGTCTCACTCTGGCACTTGGGCTAGAGCACAGTGGCATCATCATAGCTTGCGGCAACCTCAAACTCCTGGGCTCAAGCAATCCTCCTGCTTCAGCCTCCCAAAGTACTAGGATTACAGGTGTGAGCCACCTCGCCCAGCTAATCTACTTTTAATTAACTTAATTTAAAACTTGGTATTTTATTCAATTACTAGAATATTTTTAAGTACTTTTGGACACCTTGAATGTACTGATCTGTTTTTTTTTTAAGTTGTACATTTTATGAAACATAAATATGGATCATTTCCAATGAAAATTTAGCATCTGATTTAAGATGTGCTATGAGTATAAAATACACATCAGACACTGAAGACAGTACAAAAAAGTAATGTAAAATATATAATAATTTTTATGTTAATGGTATATTGAAATAATACTTTAGATAAAGAAAATATAGCATTAAAATAATCACCAATTTTTACTTTTTACAAAGTAAAGTTTTCTTTTTACTTTTTTAGTATGACCACTAAAAAAACCTTTAACTTACATATGTGGCCTACATTATATTTCTATTGGACAAGGCTGATCTAGATGTTAATTCCTTCTGATTACCACAAGTATTCTATAATAAGCATAAACCATAATTTTACCTCTCCTTTCTTTTATCAGCAGATGCATAAGTTGTTTCTAATGCTTTGTCAAACAACCCTCAAAATTCCTGTTTTTATGCATCCTCAACAATGCTTATTATTATCTGACTTTTTTTTAACAACCTGATGGCTATAAAATACTGTTTCTCATTTACATATTCATATCTATGAATACTAATGAGAGTGAACATCTCTTTCATATACATATTAGCCATTCAAAGTTCTCCTTTTGTAAACTGCCCTTAATTAATATCTTTTGACCATTAAAATTTATTTAATATCTTTTGTTTGCCAATTAGCAGACGTAAAAAGAGTATATCCTCAGCCTAAATCTCTTGTCAGCTATTGTATGCCTCTCTCCAATATTTTCTCTCAGTTTGTCCTTGGTTAACTTTTTATTAATAAAGGATTATTATCAAATGGGGTTCTTCATTAAACACAAAGCTGCAATTATGATATAATTAAATTCTTCAAATTTTAAGACCTTTATTATTTCAAAACTTTCTACCCCAGAAAGAAATTGTGAAGAAATTTCATCTTCCTATTCTTGGTTTATAGTTTCACCTTTCGTATTTGGATCTTTAGTCAATCACCAATTTCTATAGCCCTTAGAGCAGATAGTTGCCAGCATCCTGGGGTCGGGTACTTCCCCTTTGAAAATCTGATCAAAACTCAAGAACTGCTTACAAAAGAATGCATGTGCCTAACATACCACGTGCATAATTCTAGGGAGTTCCTAGGCTTTCAACGCAAAACCTTTCATGGATCCTTATGCAGTCCATGGAATCCAGGTTAAGGATCCCCGAGTCTCATCCATTAAACCAGTTATTCAAAAACTTCACTGTATTTCTTATGGCTTTGCTTACTATCCTTTTCTAGATCATCTGATATTCTTAACTAGCTTGTGAGCTCTGTAAGGATAAAGACCCAGATTGAGACATCTCCAAGATTTTTCATAATACCTGAGAATAGTGCTCAATAAATAAGCCCCTTAAAAACTGATGTTCCATAAATGGCACTCAGAGAAGAGACTGTGGCTTATGGGTGCAGGGATTACTCTAAAGAGCCCTCAGTTAATCCATCCATTCAGCCAACATTCACTGCACTTGTCCATTGTTTCAGGCCCTGGGACAGAGGCCAGATAATCAAGGGAAAAGGAAGAGTTTGTGTCCTCAGAGAGGTCCTAGTTCAGTGGGAAAGAAGGGAGAAGAAATTAAAATACGTGTTATAAATGCTCTGCTGATGGAAGAGGATGGAGGAAGTTGGGACCACATAAGAGGAGGTTACCCAATGGGGCCTTTGGGGTGGGGGAAGGTTGGGCTTCTCAGTATGTTTGGGCTGAGTCCCCAAAAACGAATCTGTTAAACTAAATTTAGCCTGAGGATGCCTCCAAAGCTTAAGTCCCTACCAGTCAACTGCAATCTAATCTAATTTAGTATGTTAAACACACTCAAAGCCTAATTCATGCTTTGTAGTAAGTAGCTGAGTCTCAGCCAATCATAGCAACTCAGCTTCAGCCAATCACAGGCTGCCCACTGATCAGGCCATACCCAAATAAGGCAATCATCGAGCTGTAGCCAATCAAACTGCTTCTGAAACTTACAACCATTTTCTGTCTATAAATGCTTCCTGCCAAGCTCTCTGAACCTTGTCTGATTCTGAGGACTGCCCGATTAGCAGACTGTTCTTTGCTAAAATAAATTGTTAAATTAAACTTGTCTAAAGTTTTTCTTTGAACAGTAGGCAGCTCATCTGAAAACAGTAGGAAGGAAAAGAGGCACTCCTGGAAACCACTCTGTCATTAACACTGTGAACTGGCTCTAGCACTTCTGCTGCTGCTTGTCCCGGGAATCAGAAAATAGCTGCCCAAACATTCAACGAGGAAACCAAGCCACTGATCTTTTACGACACAAATCAGATCACAGTGCTCCCCCATTTACAGCCACCAGTGGCCTCCCATCTAGAACTGCCAGACAAAATAAAGACACCAGCGTAATCTTTCTGATAAAACACTTTTGTTTTCAGTAGAAGTACGCCTCGTGCAATATTTGGGATATGACTTATACTATCAAAATATTTGTTGTTTATCAGAAAGTCAAATTTAGCTGGGTATCCTGCATTTTTATTTGTTAAATATGCCAGCCCAAAACACTTAAAATTTAAAATTGCATTGAAAATATTAATACTATCCTCTGTACTGTATTTTCTCTGGCCTCTGTCTACATTTCCAAGCTCTTTTTAGTCCAGGCTCTGCCAGGCTCGTGCTTCAGGCAAGGGAGGACCTTCTGTGACTAGGAGACATGCCAAGCTCCTTTCCAACTCAGTGCCTTGGTTTCTGTATCTTCTCTGTTTAGAAGGCATTTTGCCTCCATTCTTAGCACTGGCAGATTCCTTCTCATCTTTTAGATGTCAGTTCAGATGTCACCTCCTTAGAGAGGCTTTCCCTAACTATGCTATCTAAAGGAGGCTATCCTAATTATTTTTCCTCCTTTAGATACATGTGTATGTCAACCCACAAATATTTTCTCTTTTTCCTTCTTAAATGTTGCCCTCACCATTCTGTCAAGGACCTCTTCTGCCTTTCACCAACCTTTGCATCCCTAGCACTTAGCAATGTGCCTGTCATGTAGAAGGCATCCAGCAAAAGTTAACAACCAATATAACTCTTTTGGTAGTATTTCCTCTGGTGCTTCCAAGTCATGCATTTTGCCTACATGTTGTCGTTTATAGGCACATGAGCTGATTTAAGGCAAAACACACTGCCTACACAAAGCGCCACACATACTCAAGGCAAGAGAAAAAGAATGAAAGAATGGTCACAACTCTATCAACTGCCATGACTTAGGAAATGTCTATCTAGGAATATAAAAAGTTGGAAAGAAATCAAGTCTATCATTTGATGACACTTCTCCCTTTCTGCTTTCCTGCCAGTCACACACCTAAGCCATACCTAAGTTACTCTGGCTGCACCTCCTCTTTTCTCTGTATTTTTTACTACTTGATTTCTATTATTTCACCTTCTTCGAATCATTTTTTCCTAATATCACCTTATATGCTGTTCACAGGGTTAAAAATCCCCAATATCCAATATAGAAAAAAATTTTTTGAAAAGTATCACACACATACACAAATACAATTACAAATTCTCTTTCAACATACTTGGTATAAATCTATCCACAGCCCTCCTCAAATTAGGCATTTCATACATGTAAATTGGAAATCATATACATTGTATTCTTCTAACAGATTACTCTGGGGGAATATCACATATATTTATTGAGTGCAGAACATATTTAATGATTTTGTTCAATCATTGAAAAAATTTCTAAATATTAGCTATTACAGGGGGTAAAATCAGTTTATCTAGATAACAACTCTACATGCGAATCATTTAGCTCTTTTAATCATAGAAGTTTTAAAAGTTTTGGATTAAATTCAAATTTTTTTGTAGAACTAAATGACAAGTTTATAGACAACTGCTGGAAAGAAATAATCACAGACAAAAGCCAAAGAAAGAAGAAAGCTTAAACAGTATAAAATTACTTTAATCACAAACTTAAAAAAATTCTAACACAGAACTTGAAAAACCCTTTATGTGTGTGTCTGATAAAGTGTTAAGGTTGGATCAGAAAAAAATACATAGTTTCTACTGACAAATAAACAGAAGAATGAATGCAAATGTATCCTATGATCCTGTTGCCAATGAAGTGACATTACTCTGATGATATGCCCACCCCCACCCCAGAGAACACTTCTTAATAAGAATTATGATTTTGAAATTAGCTGGAACTCTATAATAATGATGGAATGAGGGAGTCTATTGAATATCTTGACAGTTGTACATTATTTTCCCTTAAGATAATGCTGAAAAAAAAGATAGCAAGTTTCTGCCTGATCTGCTTATTGACAATACCAAAACCAGCATTCATTGAGCACTTACTTGGTCAGGCGCTTGGCTAAAGAATCGATAAGTGGTACATTGTTTTCTTTGTTGTGTTGTTGATGGTTGTTACTCCTGGCTGTACCTTCAGACCTCCTTCTGTACTAAATCTTTGTGTAGGAATTTTTAAAGTCCATCTTCAGATTCCCTCAAAATAATGCCATATCATCAGCTGTCATTGGATTGAGGAACCAAGGAAGTGGCAATGGCTGCCTTTGCAGTATCCTCCAAATTCCCACTGATGTTAACACGATATGGATTTATGTGTTTGTGTGTGTGTCTTTGACCAGAGAAGACAGTTGCCCAACAAAGGAGAAATAAAATATATCCTGTTACAATATGGTTTTCTACAGAACCAAAAAGAATAAACTACCCCCATTTGACAGCATAGCCGCCTATCTTTTCACTGCACCTCAAATACTTCTCTCATGTGACAAGAATGGTACCCTTGACTGTTCAGTGCCTCTCACTGATCTCGACACTGAGATGCTCCCAAACACCACTGGGGTTCTTCAGAAGGGATTTCGTTGTCAGCTCTAGTTTGCAGCACAGGGAAGTGATATCTCAAGTGGGCCTCTCCTTGTCACTTTCCCCATACTTTGGCACACACACAAAATGCCTGTCAAACACTATCCTACACACATGGATACGAAAAAGAAATAACCGCTTTACTACTTAAGACTCTAACTAGAAAAGGCAAAGGGGTGCCAACTGACAAAATGTGTGGTGATGGGCTTTCTTCTTTTTCCTAACTCTCAGATTTATTCCTGAGGCTCCCAGCCAATTTCTATGCCATAAAGATGGTGACGTGGAGAGTTTAACTGCTTTAGCATTTGCACCAAGAAAAATTATAATGCAAACGGAGAAGAAAGAAGAGAGGGAACCAACATTTTATGGGGCCTGGCCAATACTGTGCAAGACATTTAGATAAGGCTCTCCGATTTAATTCAATCTTGGAGACCAGTATGTTAAAGGAGCAGGCTTATCGCCATTTTATAGGGAAGTTGCCAAAAGACACACAGCTAGTAACTTAGAGGAGGGAGACGTCTAACCCAGAGCTGATTCCAAAGCTTACCCTCACTCCCATGCAACACAAACCTTCCCCAGGCAGCCTTGAAGACACTAAACAAGTGGTTCCTGAGAACTCAATAAACATTCTAGTCAGCTGGCCAAGATGGGTATATTGGATAATGTCAGATACCTAAAAAGAAACACCAGCTTTAAGATGTGGAAAGGGCTGCTGCTTCACACACAACCTAGTCTCATTTATGTCCTCCCAAAAGAATTTGGGGCTAGCCCCCTTCACATATTGTTATTCTTCAGAAAGGTATCTGAGAACATATCACTGCAAGTGCTAAGAGTGTCATGTAATTTCCACACACAGGGCTTCCTGAGTCAGGGCCCAGGGGCAGGGGGTGTCAGGGTACAATATTTCTGCTTTAAGTTACAGTTGGCTATAGCTCTACACAGGCATATAGAGAGAATGGATTCTAAAGAAGGCTTCTCCCTGAAATTTGGGAGTACATTAGAAAGCTTGGTTTGCTTCTGGTCCTATTACTTTGTTATTTATTTGGAACTAAAAATTTTTCTTCCTGAAAGTAACCATTTAATATCTTGGGGGCAGGGGAAGAATACAGTGCTTTTTCCTTTTTTCTTTTTTTTTTTTTTTTTTGCTATTCCCATCACCTTACCCTGATTCCACTGTTTGCAAAAATTCTGTAACAGAAATCCTTTTGCACTCCTTACTGTATTGTAAGTTTAGATGTGCCCTAACAACCAGAAGTTGAATTCCAAGCATACACTTTTTATTTAAGTGCATTACCAGGAGGGTGTGTATTTTACTCTGTTGTTCTTCCAGCCACTCCCCTTGCCAGTCGCTGAAATGATGCCACCAGCAGTCCTGATTTCATGCAGATTTTACATCCTGATACCAGGAAAGCAGAAGCATTTCTCAAAGAGTTTTTGCTGGCTTTGCAGGAAGACAGAAATTGCTTTTTATCAAAATGAAAAAGTTTTCTTCATTAGCAACAGCAAAAACAGTTTGAAAGAGGGGCAGACACTTATTTGGATAAGGTGTTCTCAGCATGGCAGACAGAAAAGCATGTTTCCCTTCCTCTCCTGAGATCAACCAGGTCCATGAAGCCAGCTACCCCTGGTTTGCAGAACAGATAGAAGAAGTGGTAATGGTCCCCGAGGGCCCCTCTTTCGATGTGAGGATCTTGCCATCCCTGCCTGACAGTTCTCAAATCCACATCCTGGGCACTTGGACTTTATTTCTCCTACACCACAAGAGAAACACATCTACCATTATGTACGTCTTCATTCTTTGTCATGGAAGGGAATTTCTGGAAGTAGGAAAATGGATGATAAGGAAGGAAGTGAAATTCACTTTCTGAACACCTACTGTATTCCAGGCCAGGCACAGCCTGTAAGTTATTTCATATAAATCTTATAGCAAAACTTTAAGAGGTATTATTATGTCCATATGACAGATGAAAAAGAAGTTTATGGGAGTTAAATAAAAATCCCAAAGGCAATACTACTAATAAAATCTGAAATGTGATCTCTATCCGGTCTATTGCTTTAGAGCCTTCCTATACCACCAAGCAAAAAGTTCCTCACCATCTCTGACCTAGAGAGCCCAGTTTAAAATGTTATTCTCTGGATGAACAAAGGCGATGTATCCACACAATGGAATATTATTCAGCCTTAAAAAGGAATTAAATTCTGACACAACATTCTGAACTTGAAACTATGATGCTAAGTGAAATAAGTCATACACAAAAGGACAGATATTGTATGATTCTACCTATATGAGGTACCTAAAATAGGCAAACTAATAGAGATAGAAAAGTTAGCAACATCTGAGGTAGGGAGAGAAATGGAGAGTTATTTTATAATGGGTACAGAGTTTCTGTTTGAGATGACAGAAAGTTCTAGAAATGGACAGTGGTGATGGTTGCACAACATTGTGAATGTACTCAGTGCCAATGAATTATACACTTTTTAATGGGTGAGGTGCCAAATTTTATGTTATATATGTATTTTACCACCATAAAAAATATTTCCTGCTTTTCCCTTTTACAAAAGACACATCTGCCCTGATTCCAAAGCTCTTTGTTAGAATTAGCCCTTGCTAGTTGTAAAGAGACATAAGAGATTATCTACTCCAAGCCTGTCAACTCAAATTCACTGACAGTGGCTGCTAAGAATACTGTGTTAAGAAAGATACTGAGGATGTTTCCAAGCCCAAGAGGGATAGATAACATGATCAGTTTATAAAATCCTCTCACAATGACACATAAAAATGTTGGATAAAATACATTTTTTTTTAAGATGATGTGGTGGTGTGAGTGAAAGAATCTTTTGCTACAATCAATTTGTTTTAGTGTCCCAAATGTTCATAGCAATAAGAGCACATGTGGCTACAGCTGCCATTGGGGAAATACAACATATTTTTAATTGATTTTGGAAATATGAATTGGGAAACATAGACCAAGTGACAAGAGCTTAGGGGGAAAGCTCATGGCATAGAGAGACCACGATGATCAAGTACAAGCTAATTTTCCAAAGGCATAGAAACCAAGCAAACAAAGAAACCCAGACAGCTAGAAAGAGGAAAACAACAGAGATTTTCTGTGACCATGAGGCTCAAAAGTGAGGGCTGTCCAGAGCTTCCCCAGTTCTTCTTGTGTCTCTCATTCCAGTGCAAGATTTCATGCAGTAAGTTTCTCTTCCCTTCATAAAATTTCACTGTATATTTCTTAAATCTAAAACAGTTTAACTTCAACAGGGCCTCACGGGGTGGTCATAACATGTATCGTCCACAGATAACAATTTCAATTCATAAGCATTATACTGTGTTCCATGATTTTTTTTTTTTGTATAGACAACTCGCAAAGATATGTGAAAAAAATGAGTAGTCCAATTTCTTATTGTTGGCAGAAATATGGCAATAGGAAAGTGATGTTATTAACCCTGGGGAACCTCTATAACTTCTTAAATCATAAACAAAAATAAAGAACATATGGAAAGTATAATTAGCAATAAAAAATAAAATATTTGTTGAAATCCATTTTCATGTTACATGGAAAATGTTTCTCAGAAAAGAAATTCCTCAACTCAAAAATCAACTTTTTAGCTATGTAAAAACCAAATTAAAATGAACTTGGCTCATAGAATCAATACTTGGGGACTAACTAAGGATCACTAAATCCCGTGTTATTGATTGCTTGGAGAAAACTATCTTTTTAAATATGCATCACATAACACAGTTCTTTATTTCTAAGAACTTTCCCCAAATCCCACCAGCACGTCGTTTATGTAATGATTAATCCTTTGCATTAACTATTTTATGTATCAGAAATATTAGAATGCATATTAACTGTTCTTGGGAAATGGTTTTGCAGTTTCTTCTATAAGTATACTACCTTCTTTGAATAAGTTACGTGGCACTTTTAGAAATAAAGTAGCTTCTTAGGAGAAAAATGAGATTTTGAATTACAAGGACTCAGTATATGGTTGCTTTAGCCATTTACAGATTTAAAAAACGTAATATAACTTTTTGTCCCCAGTGTGATACCAAAAATCAATGTTTTTAATCATCTAGAAGAATCTTGTTTTGATTTCCTCTATTAATTACTTCTTGAAAAAATGCATTGTGTCAATCCTATTTAGAATTTCAGAAACAGAAAAGCTTTTTATTTTTCAAACTGCAAATGAGATGACATGAAGGTGTGAAGGAGCTAAGATCTGGATGTACGAGAGCTCCCGTCTGAATCCAGGAAGGGCTTTTTCACGGAGCAGGAAATCAAGGTGAGAGCTACCGGTTGGCACACACAATGCCTAGGTGTTGGCTGTCGTGCTCCATTCAGACCCACAATTTCACTGAAACCTGTCGCTTTTAAGAGTGCAAATAATAGGAGGGGGAAAGAGTGTCAGACAGAGTAGGACATTTTCTAACAAGAGCCCAGTGGATTCCCACCTTTCATCTAAGAAACTTCAATGGCTTGAGAGCAGATCCGTAGGTGCGACACAGTGAAAGGACCTATGTAAAATCACAGTGAGACTCTGGTGTGAGAGATGGAACTTGGTGGCCCTGGGCCCTGCCCTCCGACCTTGAGTCCACATCACACTGCCTCTTTAAAAACTCCCTCTGGAAGCTCTACAGTTTCCTCCCTGGTTTGAGTCTTACTGCTGAAGACTTGGTTTGTAGAGATGGGTATCTAACCAAGCTAGCTTTCCTTTTTTATGCTCTCTCCCTCAAGAACTGAGGGTTTTTCACATTCCAAAATGAAGTGCAAACCGAGAGCATTTTGTATTTTTGCATTTTGAGTCCCTGTTTTGTCAGTGAGTAATTATAGCAAATAAAATATTGCAGCTGAATGTAAATTGTTAGGCAACCAGATCACACTAGGATATTTTTCTTCCACAAGTTTTACATCATAGCATGTTAAATATTAAAATATTGCAAGTCAAGTAAACAGAGAGGGTTTTCTCAAAGCATTAATTTTAAACAAACATTTCACTGTTATTCAGATCAGATGCTAGGAAACAAATGATGTTTTCTTTTAAATAAGGCGAATAGATCATCTGGAGGGAAAGCAGACAAGAGAATTACACAGAAGTAAGGGCATTTATGACACCAGGGATGCATTTCAACCAGAAGAACAGGAGGGAATTCACATGCAGGAGGGAAAGAAAAAGAAAGAGAAACAAAAAGAGCAAGAGACGAGAAAGATTGATTTATTACTAGAAGAAAAAAAATGAAGCTATGTCTTTCTGTCTTATGTTGGAATACAGAAATCTCACTCAAAGCAAGGAAGCCAGGGAAGAAATCAAATATTTTCTACTATAGTGAATTTCAGTGTCCTTACCAGCAAGGTAGAAGGCAGATGAATTTTCAGATCTCTGAAAAATCACCAATCAATAAGCATTGATTGAGTGTCTAATGTGTGCTCAGCAACCAACTCCAAAATCAGACACGGTCTTCTGAGGCACGTTGTTGTGTGGGGTTGAGAAGAAGAAGTGCCAAGACAATGAACAACGAGAGGGATATGTATTCTAAACTGCAGAATTATCAACACACACAACTGCACAACTCTGAATTCAATAACCATGACAATGAAGGTGGGTTGCAGTCACTGTCAGAACACTCTTGAGTCCCTCCTGAGTCACTGCCATATTTTCTGAGTACCTCCTAATTTCCAAGCACCGTGATAGATGCTTAATGTTTACCCATTCCAATGTTTAAAACAATCCATTAAGAATGAATTATCCCCTTTATTGAAGAACATAAGGTTCAAAAGTTAAGTTGTTCATGTTACACAGAGAATAAACGGTAGGGCCAGAATTTAATCCTAGGTCTCTCTTTACCCAAAGATCATGATTTTTCTTTTACAGAAGTGCTGGATTTATCCAAAGAAGGCATTCCTCTACTAATCCTTATAGCCAATACTAGCCAATTAAAACAAACAAAAAGAAAAGCAATTTGGGAAACGTTCTTTGTAAGAAAGGTGCCTCCAAACATGATTTTTAGAATGAGGTTGTAATGATATGGAGGTTTGAGGAAGTTTTATTTTTTTATTTTTTTTTTTTTTTACTTTTAAAAAATTCTTCAGGAGGTCGGAAAAATGGCGGAGTTAGGGTAGCCTCCCGGATCCCTGCTTCCAGAGAGGGAGACGTAGATCCCGGTCTGCTACACACAATCGGAGCACTCTCCCACAAAAACAGCGAGGGGAATCGGTGCAGATTCAGCGGGGGACACACA